>OY735254.1:4290756-4406923 GCA_963457715.1 Argyresthia albistria | reverse complement strand
AAAACGATGTGTTAGTAATTCAATTGATTAATTTCCTTATTAATTCTGAATTTTTGGTCACCTTACAATATGTTAAAACCTTTTTCAAATAAACTAATCAGAGGATTAAGAAGAGTCAGAATCAAAGGCCATAAACAATTTATGACAAAAGTCAAAAGACAGTTGTGCTTGTATAGCGTGTAGGGTGACCAACTGACCCTGAACCAAAATGAGACATACATTTGAATTATTTTAGTACCAATAAAAAAATGATGACTTAGCGAGCATCTACAGCATAACATTCCTAACCAATAGGCAAGTCTAAGGTTACTTTGTTGCGACACGACCCCGCAATGGCCCTGTATAGGTACTCGTAGGGATAGGTCGATATTTCTTTGTAATCTTGCAGTCAGTTCAGTACCTTCTGGTAGTCTGTTCATAAGACTGCGCGTGCCTAGACGCGCAGAAATTGCGGGTACCTATAGTACTCGATAACGGGTTCCCTGACTGTTGACGACTTACTTTCTGAAGGTGTTCTTCTGCTGCCACTCGGCCTGGTCCGGCCCGTTCCGGCCCGGCGTCGCGCTGCCGCCGTTGTTGCTGCCCTGCGCCGTCCAGCGGCCCGGCGGCGTCCCGGGCTCGAACGTGCCTTCCTCTCCGCTCCGCTCGTAGCCGGGACCGCCGGCGCCGCTCTTGTATACCGCCCCCCTGGATCAAACCACCTGCTGTAGCGGGCTCTAGCTACCGTTGTGTAGTATAGTAGGCACGCGGTAGCTTGCCAATAGAAAGTGTTGATCGCGAGAATCTCATGGGATAGTCATTTGTTTCAGTTGCTAAGCAATTGCTTAAATTAAAAATTTGTTTCGTGAAACTCAGGGTGAACCGATTGAATAGCATCTTCAGATGAGAGTGGGGTCGTGTCACTCACCTGCCAGCGGTGGCCGAGCGTGTGAAGGGCAGGCGAGTCCATGCGCGCGCGTCGCTCGGCGACTGGCCGCGCATCAGGCCGAAGCGCTCGCCTCCCGCGCCGCCCGCGCCGCCCACCGGCAAGCCGCGCATGTTGTCCCGCTGCAACAAACACCCCACATCACCACATATATCTTTTGATTTTCAACCGACTTCAAAAAAGGAGGAGGTTCTCAATTCGACCCGTATGTTTTTTTTTTTGGAGGTAAGCTATCTAAAAACTCAAGACGAAAATATAGCACCCACTGTTGACTAAAGGCCTCCTCTTCATTACGCCATTTTTTGCGGTTCTGGGCCAGCCTGACCCACTGTTACCCGGCAGTTTTGGCGATGTCATCCGACCATCGGGCGGTTGGTCTGCCTCTCATTCATTCAATGGTAACAAGACCTTGCGAGCTCTATAACCTTTAAAATATATGAAATCAATCCGTTCATTTATAACGCTACAGCAAACTTCCCCTTACCCGGGAAAAACCCCCACCACTAATCGGGCGTTAAAAACAAAATAATTTTGCCCTTACAACATCTTAAAACCCTTTGTTTAAATCACCGGTCATCTTAGAGTCCGCTACCTTTTCTACTTTGTCGCCCAATTTTCCCAAGAATAATAAACATTTTATTTGACTATTGTACCTCATTGAATAGCTAGAGAAGTGGAGATCTTTTTGGTTTTGTTTGCACAAACAGTTACTAGTATTTTTTTTGGTGACACTCTGCTTCAAAGTCAATCCATTAAGTAACATGCGATATTCGGTTTTCAGCTTAAGCCTGTATTATAGGTTTTTTTCGCTGTGGTCGGTTCTTTTTTGTTTCTAAATATTAAATTAACTCTGTTTTTACCTAATACCAGCAAAATACCTGGACTTAATTACCTAGATTAGGAAAATTGGTGCGAAATATGTTGAAAAGTGGGATTTCACCTCGAAAATCTTTAAAGGCCCCTAACTCGAAAACGGTAAATTTTGGGGTAGGGTGTTTCATAGTAACAATGGTTGGTTTTGATCCGTGCTAGCATCTCCCAACGTATGTAGGTCGACTTACCAGTCACCCTGTATACGAGTACGCCTTGTGCAAAACCACACTATTTTTTACAAAATTATCAATTTGTAAAATAGTTGCCGTATGGGACCCTGAGCAGATCCGGAGTGTGTTAAAAATAGAGTCAATCAACGCGATTGTATGCGCGCGTGCGAGCTGGGGTATGAAAATCATTTGAACATCGGAAAATGCTGTCGCGTTCGTTGTGGAAATAATTTAAATCCGTTGAGCCGACAGCACTTTGTGTCACAGCAATATTGAAAGGATTTTTAATACAGGGTGTAACAGAAAGTGGTGTACAAGCCGAAAGAGGGTTGTTAGGGACATCGTTCTGAACAACTTTCACTATGGGACCGACTTGATCAGAGCAACTTTTTTAATCTTAATTTGACCGGACTATAATGTTGACAGTAGACATCTTTGAATGATAAATGAATTGTAATGTAAATAGCGGAATGACGGCCCTTTATCTTTTTCATGCTATAATAAAACCCTCAGTAGTAAGTTTTGAGATTTCCCTCACCGGAACCCAGTCGCCGCACTTCGGCCAACTCATATTCACAGTACACTGAATGTTTTACACGAAAGTTTTATTTACATCTGTAAGATCGCACTTAGGAGGGATCCGGATGGCTTGCAGCCGATGTGCATGCCTTCCCACCCGTGTGCAGCAAATGCACTGCTGCTCCTCTGAGCCCGGTCGCCTTCCGTCCACGCCTGCGCCCTGTCGGTAAAGCCGGCCCACGGGAGACCCGCCAAACTTTGTCCCGCCAAAAATTCCGCCAGATTTCATTCCACTTTGCCGCGTTATTTTGGGTTTCCGCTGGTTTGTGTGGGCTTCCTGGTTTCATAGGTTTGTAAGACACCCGGCAAATGATTTGTTTTGTGCACATAGTGGCGACATTTGGGTCCTTCCGAGAAAATAGTGACGCACGTGCAATGGCAAGAAAACTAACGGAACTAAAGGCATTAAACTGACCTCAAAATCCGACAGCTTGCGGTGCGCGGTGGCCACAGATTCCATTTTCAAACACACGATTTTAATTAGTTTGCTGAGGGTGGATTTTACCACAACAAAAAGTTATGCGAAAATAACTATCCCGGGGATAAGAGTCTGGCTAATTAAGAGGAAAACTGAAAGCTAAAACCCAGATGGCGCTTTGGTGACTGTATCTTGTTTACGTCAGTGTCAAGTACAGGGCTTGGATGAACTACCTAAACAGGATAAAACACTTTAAAAAAATTGCCAATGTATATTAAACTGTTTGACATTGCAATTAGATAGCTATTCCTTTGCCAACCTGATGTAGAGAAATCGTGCCGAGCGAGAGCCACTTACTCGAGAATTTTGTCTCGCTCTTTTACAGTAAACAGAAAAAATCCAAAGTAGGGTAACCATGACTGAGAGGGAAGTACAACTTTACTTTAGGTGTCCTTCCTTATTTTTATGGATGATAGTTATTATTATGATAAACCCTATAGAGACAGATAATACAGACACTATAATAATGCCCTGCTGCCTGTCCTGCTTTAAGAGTTGTAGTACCCTTCAATGGTGTGGGTGGCCGGACTTACCAGCTCGTCGTCGTAGGTGCTGCTCAGTGCGAAGGGCGGCTTCCCTCGCGGGTTGAACAGCAGATCGAACTGCTTGAGCTCGCCCGGCGGCTCGGCGTTGCCGTCGTAAAGCGCGAGGAACTCTTCTCTGCCGTACCTGGTGCACAGAAGAGATCACTTGGTTTTCATGCAGCGATTTAGAATATCGCCGACATGACGATCGGCGCTGCCGATCAGCGTGAGACTAATGGGCCCTACTCACTATGCAATCTGACTAGCAATTTGTTGCTGCAACTATATATGTGATTTATATTTGTACACAACAATTATGGTTGTGTGTGACGTATTACTATTACACGTCCCTTTAATATTGTTAGTAAAATGTATCTACTCAAAGACTACATAGATATCAATTTAGTTTGTTGGTTAAATACCAGTATTAGGATATAAGATGTGAATAGTTTTAATACTATGTGCATTAGGCACTTTAGATCTCAAGGTGTTCCAATCTGCGAGATAATAATTACTTATGCTAAGCTACAACAATGACGGTGTCTTGTTTTGTACTGTAATAAATTTTAATTGAATAAAGACCTTTGAAAAACAAAAACAAAAACAGTGCAATTTGTTGCAATATGTTGCTGCAATTTGTTGCCTTCGTGTTGCCTTTGTTGCATCGTGAGTAGGCACTGGCAGGTTGCAGATTGCATGCATCAAATTGCAGCAACAGGTTGCAAGTCAAATTGCATCATGAGTAGAGCCCTTTTTAAAACCAGCCTGATGTGGATGACTCACCTCAGTTTGGCGAGTTGTACTTTGTGTGTGTGTTGTGTGTTTGTGCTGGAGGCGGGGGCGGAGGGGCTCAGCCCCCCACCGCCTGCCCCGCCGGCGCCCGCGCTGCCCTCCCGCGAGAAGTTCCTGAGCCACTCGGGGCCAAACTTGATGGGGTTGCTTCGGTCGCCCATCGTAAGTTTTTGTTGTAGGGTGTAGCGATTGTGGATCCGAATTACGAAGGCTGAGGAAAGAAGTTTATTTTTGTTAGGTAAAAAAAAAACCGCTAAATAACAGTAAGCTGATGTCCCCGTCAAAGGCCACAGGCTTAAAGCAATGTCACATTCAGTGGATCGCCGGCAGAATTGCGTCGCGCAACGGAACACGAACACAGTGATTTTGATTTCGCACATTGTACATGGACCTCCTCAAGGTGTACTTAAACAAAATGCTAACTCAGGGTTGGCAGTAGTAGTGTTAGATCCGGACTGTCAGAAGTTTTATTGGTTACAAAATAATATAAGTAAAGCTTAAGAGAGAGAGACCATCTAACATATTTATCTAGTGAGATAATCAAGAGAGATAGAAAGAAACATATTATAAAAAACATTCGCTCAGGGACATCGCCTGGAATACTAAAAAATAGTAAGAAATTAATTATTAACATAAACCGGCCAAGTGCCAGTCGGACTCGCGTACGTAGGGTTCTCTACCATTATCTATAAAAACGGCAAAAACATCATGTCTGTTGTATCATACAACATACAACTTGTATGAGAGCCCCTTAAATATTTATTTTAATAACTAATAGTCTATTTCATATGTGATCTCGAAATTTCTTTATTGTACTACACAAGAATGACATACAGAAAACTTATGATAGATAGAAAGAGATTTCATCCAGAAACCATTTCTTTTATTTATTGTTTGTGGGCATATATTCAATCATGAATCCAAGGTTCAAAATCATTTGTGTTCTGAATTATGTGGTTAGCAGATCATTTGAATAATGTTATGATTGTAGTAGTGTTATTATTTTTATTTGGTTTCTTGATAGTGTAGGACAAAATTAAGAGATTTATGCATTATCATCATCATGATTCCCTGAAAATCAGTGAATTGGATGAGTTTTTAGATAAGATTTCCATTGGGTGCAATCCAGTAGCCTAAGCTGTATTTCTCATGTACCTACTTATCAATACCAATACCTGTCAAATTAAATAAGCTGCCAAGTATGAATCGGATTTGCACACAAAGGGTTCCATACCATTATCTATAAAATCAGTAAAAAAAAACATGTCTGTTGTATGGGAACCCCCTAAATATTTATTTTATTTATTGTTTTTTAACCAACTTCCAAAAGGAGGTTTACAATTCATCAGGTTTTTTTTATGCATGTACTGACATCGATTGTGCCTAGACGGATGGACCAATTTGAAAAATTATTTTTTTGTTTGAATTGGTTTTCCCCATATTTCATATTTATATATTTACATTGCACCTGTCTTTGGGTCACAGATATTGTCAAGTGTGTACCAACTTCATCGGACCAATATGGTCTGAGTAAATTGCCTGTGACGGACGGACAGACAGACACACTAGTGAATTACTAGTAGTTATCCTATAATAAGGGTTTCTCCTTATGAGACACGAAACCCTAAAAATTAACCAATCAGAATAAGCTATATTTTCTAGATATTTGATTGGTTATTTAATCAATTTGAATGGTAGGTAGATATGGCTATCAAAATACAGGATTACTGTTCAATGTATTGAATCTTTATACTTTATACTTATACTTTATACTTTATTGCACAAAATAACACATTTTACAATTGAAAGTGGACAACACATGACAAAGGCGAGCTTATCTCTATTAAGAGATTTCTTCCAGCAAACCTAGGATGGACAGGAAATAATTTAACAACAGGTAGACCCATGTGCACAACATTAAATAAGATAAAACAATAAACTACTTAACAATACGTACATAAATACCAGACTTATAGATATAAATAAGTTAAGCAAATATACCTAAATAAAAGTACTTAAATTTAATACGGTAGAGAAAGATAGTGTTCTTTCAACCGACTTTTAAATATGTTGAGTGACGGACTGTCTCTAATAGCGTTGGGGAGTTCGTTCCAGAGTTTTATGGCGCGAATCATACAGTTTGTCTATAAAGTTGTGAATGATGGCAACATTTGCAGACAACTGCATGTTTTCTTTAATAACATATTTGCAAAATATGCAGTGGTGCTCTAATATATCACATAATGTAGCCATTATTTAATGTCACGACTTTATACACATACTGTATTGTGATTGATACCAAAATCACAAAATAAAGCTACAGTTCAATGCATCTGCATAAAACCAAAGAATACTGCTGGGAAAATGTTGTTTAATGCAAGTTAAAAAGTATTAAGTTACTTAGCTACTATGTTTAGCTATGTAAAAATATATCTCTGATAGTGCTAAGTCAGTTTTAAGTATTCACTTATATATCAAAACTTGCATTAGTTGTTTAGGAATCTGATTACACCACTAACCTATATAAAAATACAAATAGTGATACTTACACTTAAAACTTTCGCAATAGCAAGATCGTTTAAATTGAATATTCTATTTGTTGCGGTATAAACTGATTGATCCTTGGATGATGTTGAATTAGTGCTACAGGTAAAGCAATTTTACTTGATGTTGTATTTTATTTGCTCTACCAGTAGTGGTATAAATATTTTATAATATAACTCCATTGGTTGTACCAAAAGTACTGTAAGTATTGTATTGTTTAGATAGATACCAATATCAAGATATTCGCCAAGGCTGTCAGTTCGCCAACTACGGGTAAAGGAGTGGACAACAAAGATGTAGGTAGGTACCAGGAACTACCAACAATGAGTCTATCACGTAAATATACAATTACCAGGGCCGCAGCACCGCTAATGCAACATCCCAAGGCCCAACAATGAATGAAATATTGAGGGATACAAATCTCTTGGTCACATTTCAGCAGAACCTCGTGTGGAATCCTGTCTCAAAGTAGAAATATAGTTGCAATCAAGAATCTAGGTGGCACCAGAATTTATGAAGATGTGGCACCTAACCCAAGGTCACTCAGCCACAATGCACAGAATAATAAACTAGCACTAATTCAGGATACTGTTTTTATTTCTATGCAAATATTTTCATGATTTACCTTGGAACTTGGGCAACTTGAAATTATACGCACGACACAGCACACAGCAATATGGCCGACCAAAAGTGAAGTCTCCCTCCCCACCACAGACAAACAAATTCAAAGAAGTAGGAGTAGGTACTTAGCATAAACGAAACCTACCAGTGTTACCGTGTCACTGTCTGTAATTCTACCAAACTTGATACAGTAGAAAAGCCCGAAATCAGTAAATTCTAGGATTTACCGGTAAATCCTAAGAATTACCATCTAGCTATGGTAAAAGACCGAAAAGGTTTGTTATATTCGTGGGTTTCGGGCTTTTACCACCACTCACTTGGTAAATTCTAAGATTTAGCAACTACCTGTGGTAAAAGCCCGATTTTTTTGTATCTCCCCTTTATTTTTGGCTTTATCCTAAGATTCACTTCAAATACACGGTAAAAGTAGTTTAATTTGTGTTATTTATAAAAAAAAGTTTTAATTTAATTTAAAAAACGTTACCTAGTTCAGGTAACCTACTAATAATATAAAATCAAAATACCTAGATACTTAAGTGATAAATAGGTGGATATTGACAAATTCGTAAAGCAGCAGAATAATACCCGGCTGACAATGTCTAGACGTTTATTCAAAGACAGAATATAGCCACACCTCCAAAGAGTACTTACTATTTACATACATTACACCCTCCCACTGAATTAATAATCTACCCCGGATATTAACTACCTTAGCCTAAAACTTATGCACTATACCTTCCTGGTCACCTTCCTATCCCGAGTCCTTACGTAGACGATCCCTCGGAGGCACTCGCGCATTCCCAGCTCTCGAAATAGAAGCGGTTGGTGGACCTTCGACTGGTATTGGCTCTCTTAAGATAGGGCCGCAGGTGTGTCACTGATTCTGGTACAGGTACGTTCGTGGTATTCCACTTACTACGCATCTGGTCAACGTGTCGTCGGAGAGGTGGATCGCTTTGCCTAGGTACTTATTAAATAATTCCTTGAGCCTACCTACCTTTTCCTCAATCTACCCGCTTACCCACCTATCTCCTCCCGTATAATTTCTTTCCCGTTTAAGTTCAAGTTCAAGTTCAAATTTTTTATTGACCATAAAATCATACAGATTAGATACTTAACCAACGTCAATATAATATTAATATTTTTGTATACTACCGCCCGTTCGGAAGTTATGGGCTTAGGGATGGAGCAAAGAAGGGCAAGAAACTCCCCCGTACCTCTTTTAAAATGTCAGAGCCTTAAAAATACAATGTTATGTATTTCTACTTAAGTCTAAGGAAATACAACGAGGAGACGCGCTCTTTGGATTTCTGTGCGCTGTGAGATGGTAAAGACCATGCAGTTTTGTCATCTAAATATTATTTTATACTGTCATAATAAGACTTCTTTAATAAACCATTTTTGACATAGTTTTTGAACCTCCTTTCTGGTCGGTCCGTTGCTTCATTATTAGGATTATTAGGTACCTTAGGTAAATTGCCTATTTTATTATAAAAACTATAGAAGCCACAGATCAAAAACTTAACTTAACTTATAAAAACTAACACACTCCCATAAAAGAGTGAGCAACCTTACTGAGTCTGAACGCGGGCTAGCAATCTTATTTCTATTTCTAGTGCTAATACTATGATGACCTAGTCTTAAATAAACCTATGTTTTTCCTGGTGTAGGTACATGATATTTTCATAAATGTATTGACAGGTAACAGTAAGTATATTGATATTTTTGAATTTGTCCCTTAGTGATTGCCTAGCATCTAGTTGGTAGATAGCCCGAATCTCAGGCCCGAATGGCCCTTTTTGTAAGACAAATATCGTTTTTATTACCTTTATTACAGTTTATTACACAGTCTCCTTGTCTCCCTCCCCACCACAGACAAAGGAAACTCAAGCAAGAAGGAAGGAACCGCAACGAATCGAACCGTAAACGAACGCATGTCTGCCGTGCACGGAGCGTGCGTGCACGAGTACAGTGTTACCGTGTCACGATCAGTAATTCTACCAAACTTGATACAGTAGTTATAATAAAGATGTCGGCGGCTGATCGTAGAATCGGGCACATCATGATGTGCCGTCATGTGCCCCGCCATTTCATGATATGCCCAAGCAATACTGGGCACATCATGATGTGCCGGGTTTTAACGAAAACATGTCTTTTTAAAAGCATTTTTATTCAGCACGTGATGTTTTTTGTGTTATACATGTCAAACGAACACGAAGACTATTCGGGGGCTTCGCTGCGCTCACCCCCTTATAGTCTTCACCTAAGCTACCGCAGTGTTTGCCTTAGGAGATTTTATCGTTTCATGATATTTCAACGTTTGGGCATATCATGAAATGGCGGGGCACATGACGGCACATCATGATGTGCCCGATTCTACGATCGGCCGCCGACATAGATAATAATAACAGAAAAGAGGATGCAAACTCTTCGTGCTATGTATAACATTACTTCATAGCGTCACGCCTTTTCCCATACGGGGTGGAAGAGGCACAATTGTGCCCACTTTAAGCCAGTTATTCAACACTCCATTTTACGTGACAAGGGTAGCCCATCGCCGCAGTTATGGAGTAACGAATTTCCTCACGATATTTTCCATCTCCGTTAGAACATCCGTTAAATGTACTTAAACAGGATGTTCAGCAGAACGTTTTACATAGAAAAATGGGAGGTAGGTATATTTTATGTTAAGATAATCTCATTGTTAGGGTTCTGTACCCGAAGGGTGCCAAATGGGACCTTATTACTGAGACTTCGCTGTCTGTCCGTCCGTCCGTCCGTCCGTCTGTCTGTCACCAGCCTGTATCTCATGAACCGTGGTATAACAACCGGCCAAGTGCGAGTGGGACTCGCGCACGAAGGGTTCCGTACCATTATCTATAAAAAACCGCATAAAAAAAACATGTTGTATGGGAGCCCCCCCCCTAAATATTAATTTAATTTTAATTTAATTACTTATTTTTTAAGTAAATAATCAACTCAATATTATTGTGAACATTTTAAGCGTCTACCTGCTACCATTATCAATATCGAGCAAAAATGAGCAAAAAAAAAATTGGTTGCCTGTAAAGTCGGTATACGGGCGAAAGTTTTACGTGACAACGACTTTGAGTGGTAAAATAATTTTAATGTGAATATTCATTCGTATAGTAGGAAGAAGGATGAAATAATAGTAACAATTTAAAACATTTATTTATACAAAGAATTATATTTGACGCGTGCCTTTCACTTTTTATGTCTGTCTCTCTCGCTCTTAGGCGGGCTAACCATGCCCGAGTGGAAGGGACGCGTGCCTCTCACTCGCTCTCATTGTGAGCGCATAACGTGAGCGGAGCGTAACGCAGTTTCTTGAAGTGTCACCCGGCAAACCAATTTATAAGACGTTGTCACGTCAAAATCACGTTTGGGAGCTCCTCTTAATATTAAATTTATTTTGTTTTTTAGTATTTGTTGTTATAGCGGCAACAGAAATACATCATCTGTGAAAATTTCAACTGTCTAGCTAGGTACCACGGTTTATGACATACAGCCTGGTGACAGACAGACGGACGGACAGCGAAGTCTCAGTAATAGTAAGGTATGGAATACGTGATGGAATCTTCGTTCAACAATTCTCACGAGTCGAAATAAGCGGCAAAAAAAAAATATTTTGTCAAGAAAATTCAATAGTCTGACTTTGAAAGCGTCCGACAATGACAAGTAAGGTTAGGAAGTACAATTTTGGCTGGATCCAACCCCGGAAACTATATAAGTTTGTCTATGCCCCAGATGTGGTAAGCATTTGCCCTTTATTTGGATAAGGGTCATTAAAACAACGCATAATTTACCTTAATAAATTTTAATATAATACTGTAACAAAAAACACCACTTACAAAAACAAAAATAGGTTCTTGTTATTGATAGATCGAGTACTTAGGTATATTTACTGAAGTTGTAAAATGTTTAAAATTTCGTCTACTTATAATGTGTGAAAATCACTAAAGTATCACAAATATAATGCATTATCAAAGTTACCTACTTATGAACATTATTTTAAAAATATCGAAAATAACAAAGAATTTGTCTTTTATTTTTAGTTGATTAGTAGGTAGGTAATTAGAGAAATTCTCTACAGCCCGATAAGAAGTAAGTTGCGATAAGAAGTAAGTAAATAGAACTTTTCAACAGTAGATACCTCTAAGTAAGTATAAATACGATATTAAATAAAAAATAAAACAAAACAGGTAGATACTGCAAAAGTAGATATTGACATCACAGTCATAATAAAATCATAAAATGTACCGCCGTTCATAAGATTACAATATTACTTGTCTACGCACTACTTGTAATAGGAGTACATAGTCAGAGTTGCAGAATCGTATCCTGTAGCTAGGTTCAGCAAAATATTAGGAGACATCTAAATAATTTAACATTAATAAGTAGTCAGGAAGTAGTCTAAAATAAATAGCCTGAAAATGACTGAAAGGAACATAGACCATCTACTATATTAGATTCACAGCATCAAGGGCCCGACATTTTCATTAAAAATTACCCCTATTAGGTACCTAGACATAAAAAGCATTTTAGGAATATTTTGTCTAGCCTGAATTGCACAAAACAAAGAAATCATACTAATCCTTAGCAGTAACAAATGTCAATCTAAATCTAAGATATTCTTGTCAATAAATTAGTTATGTTTCGTTGTTTCGTCCAACTCAGGGCAAGGGACTTATTTCAAAAAGAACATAATTTTTGGATTCCATTACAAAAACGTAAAGTTGAAAATCGTTGGCCCTCTATGAAGCAGGGCGGGCATGAAAGGGTCAAGGTTGGCTGGACTAAATAGTCTATGAAGCCGGGGGGTGCATGAAAGGGTCAAGGTTGGCTGGACTAAATAGTCTATGAAGCCGGGGGGGGGGCATGAAAGGGTCAAGGTTGGCTGGACTAAATAGTCTATGAAGCCGGGGGGGCATGAAAGGGTCAAGGTTGGCTGGACTAAATAGTCTATGAAGCCGGGGGGGGCATGAAAGGGTCAAGGTTGGCTGGACTAAATAGTCTATGAAGCCGGGGGGCATGAAATGGTCAAGGTTGGCTGGACTTAATAGTCTATGAAGCCGGGGGGGGGGGTTGCATGAAAGGGTCAAGTTTGGCTGGACTTAATAGTCTATGAAGCCGGGGGGGGCATGAAAGGGTCAAGGTTGGCTGGACTTAATAGTCTATGAAGCCGGGGCGGGGCATGAAAGGGTCAAGTTTGGCTGGACTTAATAGTCTATGAAGCCGGGCGGGCATGAAAGGGTCAAGGTTGGCTGGACTAAATAGTCTATGAAGCCGGGCGGGCATGAAAGGGTCAAGGTTGGCTGGACTAAATAGTCTATGGACCTTTGCTTGATTTGGTACCTACACACGGTCAATCGGTCAATCATGAAAATGATTAAAACTATCTATTAATTACAGATAAATACCTAGATTCTAAACAAACATTAAGATGCCTATTTATCTACTTAGGCAATTACATACTTAATTGTCACGATTTATTATTTTTAATTTCATTCCGGCTTGCGAGGCACATAGTCAGAGTAACATTTATATCAAAAATATTCAAGCCTTTAAGTTGATGGTCGAGTGAAATTAAGTGAAATTAAAGATAAAATATCGATAGATATTTTAAATTACTTACAATAAAACCTCTGGTTACGTTTAATTCTAAGCGATATTCGATATCAAACATTTATTCCTTACGTATACATAACATACGCGCTACAATTAAATGCTTCAGGGTAATGAATCCTCAGGATAGTGATGTCTTGTATTGGCGACTTGTAAGGTTTTGCCCATCCTAACTCCCAAAAACATCGGTATTGCAACTCGAAAGTTGCAATTTGTACCCATTGTGTATACTGTATACGGACCGACACTATTTTATGTACTCACAAGTCACAATCTTGCAGTTAACACTTATAGCCCAGTCATCAGTTATTAAACAGGGTGTAACAGAAAGGTATACAAATCAGCTGACCGCCCGGACCAAAACGTGTGGAGCAATGAAAAATAAAGTTACTCTGATCAAATCGGTTTCATAGTGAAAGTTGCTTAGAATGGTCTCCCTAACAACCGCCCTAAAATATGACTACACCCTTCTGTTACACCCTGTATTAGTTACCTACTGGTGCACAGCAGACAAGTTGAGCAGGTAGCCAGGTACCTACGAATGTAATATAGCCGGACTGTGCGAGAAGGTACTAAATAACAGTACTAAATAACATAGGTATCTAAGTATACCTAGTTTATACATAATAATATGTATAATCTTAGTCGAACTGTGGTCGAACTGAATATCTTGTACAAGGCATCGCAACCTATGTTGATGAGAATGGTTTCGCACTATGTAGGTACTGACTGCAAAAATGGTGATTGACGAACGAATGAATTAATCACAATAGATAACAGCAAAAAATACGTACATTACCTACGTACATATGCCCATCGATTGAGAATTTAATTACAAATAACAAATGTTCTCTGACAAAAGGTCGTAAATGAAATAAAGGCTTTCTGAGACAATTCAGTTTGAATATGTAAAAAAAAGTAGTTTATGCATTAACTGGTTCGCCGACAGTACAGTACTCATTCCATACATTGCCTGGCCTCGTTTTGCTATTGTATAGAATACCTATACAATACAATATAAGGCATGTGTGTAATTAAGATTATTTGAGATATTATTTAACACATTGCGTGAGGAGAGGAGGCCCGGGTATTCTATACAATGCCTAGGTATTCTATAGAATGCCAGGATTTCATACTTTGCCGGTAACATAGAAGCTCTCGGAATGTAACTTGCTAAGTTGCTTGGCCAGCTTCGCTGTGTGTGTGTGTCGCTCTCTCTCTCACAAAGGCAAACTTTGTGAGAGAGCGAGACACACACAGCAAACGCTGGAAAAGTTTTATTCCGGGAGCTATACTGGCTATTGCAAAACTTAATCAGATTCTACCATCGGAACCTCTTTCTATAAATTGTACATTAAATTGACCTTGTTCATTTTGGTTACTTATACTGTAATGAAAAATTGGCTTCTCCGTTGGCTTTCACTATCAGTAAGTATGTGTTCCGCTTTCTTCCTACCGTAACTTTTGCTATAGCTAACCAGAAACTTTTTTTAAACCTAATTTGTATCACATGTCGATAATGCACTAGAAAATATTCTCACATATTTTTTATTTTCATAAAGTAGGTAATCTAAGATTGTTTATATACTAAATGGCTACAGAGATTCGGGGCTAAACAAAATTTATACAAACAAAACACAACCTAAAATACTGTGCTACGATGTGCTGGATTCAATGTTAGATTGCAAAATGCAACCTTATTCTAAATGTAGAGGCGTCTCATTTTGCTTTCATCGTTCCATCCATCTATCATTAGATCTAGAGCCATGAATTTAGACAATGCTAAAAAGGGCATCACATAATTCAGAATAATATATTTCGTCGTGGAAAGTGTAGACTGTATACCTATACAACTAAATAAGTTCCAAACAACAGTTTAAGAGCATTTCAGTAATTTGAGAGATTATATGCGATGCGATGGAAAATATTCGTCCAGTAAAGACACCTTAAAAAGAAGTCGAGAACTTAAAGTTAAATTGCTTTGTGAGAAATTAGCCATTAAAAATAAAATTTGAGCCTTTAGCTACGTTGATATTCTTCCAGAGCTTAGTAATTCTAACGACATCCAATGCACAATTGGCTATTGCCGCGGCACATACCGAATTGATATGACTACTCTGACCCGTGGATTATATCAATAATACTGACGTATGAGCCTGTTAAGAAGCCAACGATGCCGAACAAGATGAGGAACAAGTTCTTCCACAGGACCCAGTTGAAGCGACCAAGGCCGTTCGGTCTGTCCCACCATGTGACGGTCTCAACCACAGCGGGGAAAATCAACCCAAGGAAAGACAAGCAGACAGCGCCGACCAACGAGATGAAAGGCCCAAGATTCGGTATAGCAATCGCGATGCACACAGTCATGATGATGATGCTGATCCGGATGCTGTACTCCGCCAGGTTCTTCCTGGCTCCGAACCAGTGGCGCACGTTCTTCCAGATGATCTCCATGGGCACGTAGAACTGGAGGCTGTACGTGAAGAAGATGGCCACAGCTATCATCAGCTTCACGGACTGACCCAAGCTGGAATACAAAGAGTAAGTTAAATAAGCATGATTACGAGAACGTGTAGGTAATCTTAGTTTAACATCACGCTTTGTGAATGAAAAAAATACATATTTCTCTCAAATATCAGGGCTTGGAGAAGCTTGACTAATTGGACTAATTATTTACTAATTACACTGGTTTACAAAGTTTTACTTTTTGTGTTGTGCCGCCAAACCTAAAAGGATTTTGGATATGTTCGCCACCCTGATTAAAATTTCACAGAGATAATTAATAAGGTCGTATTCATATTCATTAACCCGCGAGATAGACATAGACATACAGATGAGATTACAATCCAACGGTTTTAAATCCGTTAAATGACGTGAAAAGACGAATCACTGGGCAAAGTGGTGGGTGAGGGTAGGTGAAGGATAAAAGGGGTGAGCGAAGCGAAGCCCGTTTATCCTTCGTGTTAAGTTGACTTGTAAGTACCAAAAAAGCATAATGCTAACCTTGTCGATCTTGTTTACAATTTATCGACAAATTATAAACGAACGGTTTTTTTTTTTGTTAGATTGTTTTCTCGCGGTTTTTACAATATTACGGTGTCAAAGGGTGTCATGTTCGATGTATCGACACCGAACAAGTCTGCGGTGTCATATCCATCTTCCGTTTCATCAAATATGCCTTTTCTGAGATTGTCAAAAATCCAAAATGTATCGAGAAACGCTTGGATTGGCTCGAAGTAAGTAGTGATATCATAATTCCGAAACTCGAGCTGATACCACAGAAGAGATAATAGTACTCCGTATATTCCGACAAAAATAAGTAGGTATGCAGTTCAGGGTGGCGAATATACCTAAAAACAATTTTAGTTTTGGCGGCATCAAAACTACTGAAGACCAGAGACCAGTGATGTCGGCCATTGTCGGCGGACGATCGTAGAATTGGGCACAGGGACCACTTATCCAGTGGAGAGCGCATAGATACATTTTCCTTTGAAACACAACTCACCAATTTACGGGCGGCGGCGCGCGGGCGAGTGACGAGGTAAGAGAGCTGTGATTGGTCAGCCGCTGCGAAACTGTCTGGCGGTCCATCATCGTACATAGTTTGCGTATACGAACGTTTGTTGAATACAACAAATGTTTGGCGAGCCGCATTCCCCCGCAGGCGCAGTCAATTTGATATATAGTCTCTGATTCGTGTGCCCAAACGTGAAATATCATGACACGATGAAATCTCATAATAAGGCAAACACTGCGGTAGCTTACTTAGGTGAAGACTAAAGGGGGCGAGCGCAGCGAAGCTCCCTTACAGTCTTCGTGTTCATTTGACATGTATAACACAAAAAACATCACGTTGTGCTGAATAAAAATGCTTTTAAAAATACATAGCAACATGAGAGGAATACTCACGGTGTTTGCGGTAAGTTAAGCGTGATGCTGCCCTCGGTCGCGTCTCCGTACTTCAAGTATCCGAAGTATCCAACAGTGGCGTAGAGCGATACCACGCAGAACATGCCGATGTTGAGCACGCCAGGGCACCCGATGAAGTGGGTCGGGGTCTTCATGTTGTTCTCCAGCGGCATCACAACACCGATGCCCTCCAAAGCGAAGATGGCAGTGCCGAAGAAAGTGGGAAGACGGGCCCAGCCTGCGAAACCAGCCCGAGGTTCCGACGGAATATCTTGGAACAGGAAGTAGAGGGTGATGCCCATTCCGGCTCCGACCAGCAAGTTGGCGATCATGGAGAACGGGGCCAAGTATTTGAGGTTCCTGATGAGATTCATCGCGATGAGGAGCGGCAGCAGGGAGGCCATGTACCAGGTGAGCGAGACGTCGTGGAAGAAGGAGTCGGCGCTTTCGGCGGCAAAGCTGTCGACCACTTGCTTGACGCTCTTGCCGACGAAGACGATGTAGACGCAGCAGCAGCCCAGCAGGTCTATCACGAGGAACATGTTCACCATGGCCCTGGAACCGGAGCGGGGTTTATTTTAAGTCACATATAATTATGAATAGTCAATTAGGTAGGTACCTAGAGATTTTTAGTAAACCAACTTGTGGGTAAACATGGCTATGATTCGCGTTCTTCGTAATTTCGTAATTTCTGTAATGTACTGACATAATTAATACACATAACTTATGCTTATGACAGAAAAGATGAGTACAAAGGCGTGCTCATCTTTAATAAGAGATTTCTTCCAGCAAACCATGTTGTGTAGGATATGGAGATCATAATAGAATAGGTAAGGGGAAGAACTGTCCGAGATTTAAAAATAAGGTTGACAAACACTTAATCGTGCCGTCAACTGCCTCTCTCAAGAATGACATGAAAATGTCAGAGTCAGTACCGATGCCATATGCGGCACTTCATACATCTCTGGAATTAGTGTGTGTAACCACAGATACTATAATATTTGGTGTAACTCACTTGGCCAGCCTCGAGAACTTATGCGTGGCAGATGGTCCAGCTAAGAAGGCCGCTTCTGCCGTCTCCGCGAACCCAAGCGACGGCTTCTGCAGCCGATGGCACAACTCGTGGGCCGTCTTCACGAGGATGTGCACGCAGTAGGTGCAGATCAGACCGATGCTGAACGTGGCGACCAGCCCAAAGTTCAGACCCGCGTTGAGAAACGCCATGGGCATGGCCAGGATGCCACTGCCGAGGGAGCCTTTGAGAAGGTGGATCAGGGTGTCCAGGTCACTGTGGAGAACGGGTAGTGTTCATATCTATAGTTTTAGCACAGAATAACTAATAGTGTTTTAGTTCCAGAACCTTCGGTTTTACAGGTATCCTTAGATACAAGAGATATGCTGAAATCTGGGATGAAACATATAAGAAGTAGCCGGCATTTAGTGGGTTAACTAACACAGAGATAATTGTTAGAGCTTCATGGGCACATGTTTTTGGTGTACCTACCTGTTTATTGTCATACCCTAATCGATTATTCAGGTACCGTATGGTAGGTATGTATATAAAGAAAATTCTAGTTGAAAGAAGTGTACAAGTTACTCTACGTAAAATAATATCCCCCTTATTGACCGAGCGAGCGACAAAAATGGGGGAATTCGTATGTCTGTCCATCTGTCGGGCTGTTCTCCTCTATAGGTCGCATTTCTCAACCGATTCTTGTGAGCAGGTTGGGTAATTAAATAGTATTTTTTTTCGATTCAGTTTGTTTTTTAGGGTTCCGTACCCGAAGGGTGCCAAACGGGACCCTATTACTGAGACTTCGCTGTCCGTCCGTCCGTCCGTCCGTCCGTCTGTCTCTCACCAGGCTGTATCTCATGAACCGTAGTGGCCAGACTGTTGAAATTTTCACAGATGATGTATTTCTGTTGCCGCTATAACAACAAATACTAAAAATCAAAAGAAATTTTATATTAAGGGGGGCTCCCATACAACAAACGTGTCTTTTTTGCTCATTTTTGCTCGATATTGATAATGGCAGCAGGTAGACGCTTAAAATGTTCACAATATATTGAGTATATTATTTACTTAAAAAATAAATAATTAAATTAATATTAAATTAATATTTAGGGGGGCTACCATACACATTTTTTTGCGGTTTTTTATAGATAATGGTGCGGAACCCTTCGTGCGCGAGTCCGACTCGCACTTGTTATGTTTGTTTCAAAATGGCGGAGATTGAAAAACTGCTACAGCCCAAATGGCTCAACGGATTTTTACAAATGAGGTGTTGGATTTGTGGAGAGCATGAGAGAGAGACTAGTGAAAAGGTGGACACAGTCTGGTAAGGTGAAAAGTTAAGTTGTGATCTTAAAATGTATGTAGTTTACAAAGTTTTTGGTTAACCAAGTGCATTCATAAGTTTGTATGTTAGCAGTTCAGCTTTCCACCAACATGCTCGCGAGGTCTACAGCTCACAGAGTCACTAGCACAGCTAGGTATGTCACTAGTTAATAAAAACTTTTACTCCAGGATAAAGTTAATCCGGTAGTAACTACGGGACAGAGCTAGACAGCGTAAAAGATTTTATTAATAAGGGGGTATAATCAAAGTGTAACTAACGACGAAGGAGTTCCTTATGTGATGCTAATTCATAAGTTTAGCCAGTTTTACTAAGGTTTTACCATAATACATTTAGCTAACATGCGTGAAATCTGTGACCTCACCTTCGAGCCTCGTTTTGTTGAAATACGATTTTATAATAATAAATCGGCGTAATGTGCATTCAAAATACGCATAAGAATAAAATATCTTTCTATATTTCCAGCTATTAGAGGCTTCGTTCGTACTGTAGGTATGTAAGTATTTTTTACATTACGATGATGCTGCCGAGTATTAGCTTCGTTTGACCTTGGATTTAGAAAATTTAGACCAAACAATAGCCATGCTGATAAAAGAGTGGGTACCTACACATGCATACAAACTACGTACGTACGTACGTCGTCGCAGCCGTTTCCATAAATCAGACAGTCACGCACGACCACAAAAAGAAAGTACCAAAGTACTTCGACAGAGACTTATCCAATAAGGATAAATGCTCCCTGTACTTCGATCTCACCACCTTCCACATTTACTTTCCCTGCGGCTGCGTAGGGAAGCTGCTTGCTTTTGCAGACATATTTTTTTAACCGACTTCAAAAAAGAAGGGGGTTATCAATTCGGTTGCATGTTTTTTTATCCTTTATTTAATGTTTTTTTTACAACGAAACTGGTACTATTTATGAACCGATTTCAAAAATTCTTCCTTTGTTCGAAAGGGAAGCCCAATAATTTGGTCCCATTTTTTGAAAATCAGGAATCAGTCCAGTAGTTAGTTTTCTACGTGAAGTTTAATTTATTTTTTACCTGGATGACATCACACATCCAATCTTTTTGGTGTTTTAGTCGTTGTCACGAGATAAATTCTGGCTGTTAGGATCTTATATTCGTTTATATTATGTAATAGCATAGACAAGTACGTATGGACTTCACTGTCAGGAGACAGATTTCGTAGGCTCGTTTTCGGGTCTGTCTATAGACGTTTGTGTACCGGAGAGGACTAAGTGATAGGTCATGAAGTACATAGTTATAAAATACGAGACATTGCCGAAACATCCTTAAGCTAAGTATGACTGCCATTAACAATTCATTTAACTGAGGAGGAAAATACTCACGATGTGGGATGAGCCAGTTTCCTATGCTCAAAGGGGTTGTAGTCCTCATCAGCCTCCGTATCCCTTCCCGGGATTTCCATGAGGGGGAGGGTGGACCCCGCCTGTTGTTCCACCGGGATCTCATTTGGATCAACTTTATATCTGTAAGCATTTAACACCTGCTATAGTCATACATAGAATGGGCGGAGAGAGCTAAACTAAGTTGTTGGGTTAGACAAGTGAAGTGTACGGAAGAGGTTTCACTAGTGATGATGAATCAAACATTGAAAGCGCCACATTCTGAAGCTGAAATGTAGACAACGATTGGCAATGAGTGATACGAAACATTGTTGGAACAACTTTATATCGCGGTGGTGTCGGTGTCGTTTGATTGAACTCATGATAATGGACACTATGCCATCGGAGATTCAGATAGTGATTCCAAAATTTTGTTGAAATTCGCGGACAACGGACATTGTGGCACTGTTTCTAAATTGTCTAGCATCGCGGGCAAATGACGGGATACGTTGGAGTTTAACGTGTGTGTTGTCAGTGTATTAGTGTGAGATGTGTTACATTCATTATGGTCTCGAAATCAATGTAGGTACAGTAATATTTTTGATTGTATTCTAAGCGTGCGTTTCACTCTATTAAGACTTGGCATTTACAAAACATCACTTCCCGAACTGTAAATTCAATACAGCTTTACGTTTGTCACATGAAATAACCGTTTTTTACAAAGAAGTACCTAATTAATTCATTTATTAATCATTCCATTTGTGGTCTTCTGTTGAATTTAATTTGAGAATAAGTAATAATATAAGGGTCGACATAAAGCTAAATCAAATTTGTACAAAACATTGGAGTCCGGGAGTTAATCCCGAGCCTGAACAGAGATGGCGCTCGCGTCGCTGTGCGTCCGCCACCGGCGCCCGCGCAGGCGGCGACGCACCGGAAGCGGGCGGACACGCAAACAATACCAGAACCAAACAATCAAATTAAATAAATAAAATTGAAACCATATAAATGGATTGATGTACCGGTGTATGAGTCCAGAGATGGCAAGGTCGTCGAGCGACTCTAATCTCGGGGTAGCAGCTGACGCCTCCGCCGAACGCCGGCGAGCTTAGCTCGTAAAATGGCGCAAGTACTTAACAGTCAACATACAATATAAAATACCATTTTATCGATACAAAACATTCTGTCAAACAAATAGAGCATTCAGAGGACTATCTATAGCCTCCTACCGAGCAGCCTTCACCGAACGGCGGGCGCTACCTTTTATAAATCAAACAATACACCTCTTTTGAACATCCTGTAGAACAAAAATGTCATCGTTATTAGTTTTTATTCCATTTGATGAATGAAATGGTATACAACAAATAAATTCATGTTGCAGTAATGAGGTAGGAGGTTAAGCTGAAGCATGCTCGACTGATCTCAAAGTGGGTGAAGCAGCAACTGAAGTCATGCTCAAATGTGGCATCACATTCGAATCCGTGAAATTATTGACAACACAGTATACTCTGAAGCGAGAGAGCCGGCGGGCGTCGTTAACAGCATCTCATGAATGGACAGGGAACTTCAACTTACTTGACCATCACGAGATCTGACAAGTCATTTCTGACTCCTTTTCTCTTGGGATCATATTCGGCTATCATCGGCCGCATTTGAGGTTTCTGGAACAATTAAAAAATATAGTTAGATTTATTGGTTGTACGAAACTAATCATATACCCCCTTATTAATAAAAAGTTTTACTCCGGGAGTAAAATGAATCCGGGAGTAACTACGGGACAGAGCAAGACAGCCGTAGTTACTCCCGTATTAACTTTAGTCCCGAAGTACTTATAACTTTTTAATAATAGGGGGGATAGGATAGGTCTTATCTCATACGCGGTGGCAGGCCAAACTCTCAGCTCCGAGAGCAATCTCAAGCGCGTGAAAATCACTGTATTCATATGGCGAAACGCGTCATTGAGACATCTGAGTCTATCAGAGACGATACATATCGGTTTACGGGGTAGAAACACAACGGTGGCTTTGAAATCAGAGACATGACAGACAGAGCTATACAAAATCAATCAGGCTAATCACACTGGCAGGACGCCAGGGTCTAGACTAGAGCCTTGCATTCTATTGTTGCCGACTAGCTAGCTAGCTAGCGCCAAGCGCGCAGTGTGGCGGGTCGTCACATCTAAAGAACGTTGGTTTTACCTTGATAAGTACATGTTAGGTGACTCACGAGGCTCTAGGCGCTAAGAGCTTATTACATTACGCTGTCGGCAGGGCCCTGTCTGACTCACTGTCTCTTTCTAGTCGTTCCATCATGAGTGAGACGTCTATACAAATCGTGCCCTGCCGACAGCGTAATGTAATAAGCTCTTAAGCTAGCCTCATGCCAGTGTGATCCTGGCCTAAAACAGTAGCAACTATCTAGATAAGACACACACACACACACACACACACAGTCGCTAGCAGCTTGTATCACAATGAGCCTACAGTAGGAGTATTTTTAGGCACTGACTACGGTTAACGATAACATAGCGTCTTAGGCCTTTTTCCTTACGGGCTGGCAGAGCACATTATTCCCTACGGGCTGGCAGAGCACATTATTCCTTACGGGCTGGCAGAGCACATTATTCCCTACGGGCTGGCAGAGCACATTATTCCTTACGGGCTGGCAGAGCACATTATTCCTTACGGGCTGGCAGAGCACATTATTCCTTACGGGCTGGCAGAGCACATTATTCCCTACGGGCTGGCAGAGCACATTATTCCCTACGGGCTGGCAGAGCACATTATTCCCTACGGGCTGGCAGAGCACATTATTCCTTACGGGCTGGCAGAGCACATTATTCCCTACGGGCTGGCAGAGCACATTATTCCCTACGGGCTGGCAGAGCACATTATTCCTTACGGGCTGGCAGAGCACATTATTCCCTACGGGCTGGCAGAGCACATTATTCTCGTTAGATAGTACCTAAATTTGTTTCATAATAAGCTGTGAACTATTACTTAAGCTTATAGAAGGGGTGTTCGCTTCGAACCCCATACTTATTGTGAGTCACCTTTCCATTCTTTGCATGCAACCCTTAGTGCCTACCCCTTTAAACGTATCGGTAGGGTGCCTTTGACAAACGGACGTCTGGCTGAGTCGTTTTAGCATACATTTAAACCCTAATAAAATAGCACTGGGGGCTGGGGCAACCTGGCATGTTGTACTGTACAGTAAAAACTCGTCAAACCTCGTAATTGTAATAGCGTAGATACCTATCTTTTTATTATTTTTTTGAGCATGACGATGTAACGTATTTTTAGCTGAGTTAAAAAGGAGAGATTCTCAATTCTTTAGGTGAGTATAAATATACCTATAAGTATGTACACTTATGATACCTAATCGGAAACACAAAACATGCTATTATTTTAAGGCTTCCAAATAAGTTAACAAAATGTTAATGGTGTATGTATGTTATCCTCGTAGGTAGGTACCTATTTGTATTTTGAATATTGTTTTTATTGGTTTAAATCTAAATCATCCGTCAATGTTACCTTAGAATTACTTATGTAGAGTTAACAAGTATCTAGGTACCTATTACAGCACAGCCTGCAAGCGAATCGGATAAAACTGGTTTGCGAATATTTAGGGAACCACTCTGGGCATAAGTGGGACGCGGGCACGCCTATTGTCTGGTCTGGAATTGATGCGAGAGGGTGTAAGGCAGCGGCAAGAGGGTTACGAAACGCGCTGAATTCATTAGAGGTATTATTGACCTAAAGATAAAATGGGCTACACACAACATGATATCGGTGGCGATCTAGGGTGTAAAAAGGTGATAAACTGGAGCTGCCTGCTGTGTGCGCTTGAAGTGGTGTACTTACATATAGCAGGCGGTTCAGTTTATCACCTTTTTACACCCTAGATCGCCACCGGTATCGTGTCGTGTGTAGCCCGCTATAACCAACTCAACTTTATTGTGAAATGACGGGTGCAAATTGGTGTCGCTAGCTAGTGGCTTCTAGTTTTGCCATATTTGGAATTGCGTCCGAGCATATCAATGGCATTTCAAAGAGTGTTACGTTACGGGGATTAAACAAGGGATGAAATGAAATTAATAAAATAGAGAGAATTTAGAAAGTAGAGAGTTTATAATAATCGGTTAAGTGCGGGTCGGTATCGCACACGAAGGGTACCGTACCATCGTACAACAAATCAAAAGCACTCAAAACAATAAAAAAATAAACAAAAAGAAAATTTAAAAAGTTTATGCCTTCACGAGATTTGAACCGACGACCTCCGGATTGAGAGTCTACATCTACCGGCTGAGCTACCACAACCATGTGGGTTGACGCGAAATATGCTATCATATTTAAATGTGTAGTATATGTGTCTATGACATGGTTGCTATGACAATAAATAAACAGTTTCAGTCAAGATCTCCATTTTGAAATGCGTAAGTGTATCTAAACACGTCTCTTGTATCGGGGCCCCCTTTAATTTGCAATATCTCTCGTATTTCAGTATTTGTGGTTGGTGCGGCAACAGATATACACATTCTTTGAAAATTTCAGCTTTCTAGCTGTTACGGTTCGTGCAGACGGACCCGGTGACAGACAGGACGGACGGACGGACGGACGGACAGACGGACAGCGAAGTCTCAGTAATAGGGTCCCGTTTTGCACCCTTCGGGTACGGTACCCTAAAAAGTAGGGAATTTAGAAAAAGTAAGGAATTTAGAAAGAGGAACAAGAGAGAAATAAGGTCGTGAGTATTTTATTTTACAGATTAGGCTACCTACTTAACCTACTAGATTGTTATTTACATAAAATTATTTACAACTATTACACTGGATTTATCGGTTCCTGAAGATTGACTGGACAGGAAAATGATAACGGCAGGATAGTGAGACAGGAAGAATGACACTATAGGGATACCGGCAGTCGGAGTCGGTTGCTGTGGTTCGAGTTACATATTATCCCTCCAATACTTGCGTCGTCTTCCAGTAATGGGATTCTGTTCGACACAGTTAGATATTCGGCACTTATTTATAGGAGCCTCCAGAACTTTGAGTAGTAGAAGTTTTAGTAGTATGAGGTTTTTTTTAGAAGTGTTCAATATTCTTCTTCGAAATTCAGAAGACGAAAGACCTCTCTCTCCGTGTCCGATCTCTTAGGAAAACTCGTTTTCCTTTCTTCCAGTTCGCATTTTAATTTGAATTTTCTTGACGTTTTCGTCTCGTGGCCAGGAAAATATAGCTTCGTAATGATATCTACTACAAGTTACAAACCTACAAACATTCAATTCCATACAAATCCGCGAAAATTCCGAACGGAAAACTTCCGTATGTATGTGGTAGATCCATAGATTTGTATGAATTTACTGCGATCGGGATAATTCCGTTGTGGCCGGCCTTAGAGCCGTATATAAACTTGCTTTTGACCCCGTATATTGCGACTTCTAGGACCGTAGCCCACCCGCTAAAAGAACCTAATCTGTACTGTGACCACAAAAAATTCAGGATTCTATGTTTATCAACAACCAAATTAGAGGGGGTAGAATATGCACTGGATGGCTTCCAGTAAAGGATGGTACTGTAGCGCCTTTGTTTATTTATTTATTTATAACAAGGCACATCAACAATGCAAACACTTACATTAAAATAAACAATATTCACAGAGTTCATGTGTTTGCATCAATTAGAGATGCGCACAACTTTGTTTGTTTGCTCGACTTGGCGAGGGCGCTACCGCGCGCCCCGATTTGCAACAACTGCTTTGGCATTAACTTGGACCAAAGTCCAAGTGACAACGTCTGAAGCATTTTTCGCTTATAATGATCACTAGACATCGCACTGGACATTGAAACCAGTTCACTCCGGAAATATTGGCGCCGATAAATCAACTGAAATCAACCACCATATAGTAGCTATTTCCAACACATGCATATCTAGACAATAGAAAAGGTTCAGTTAACATATTTTTTATATTTGATAATATTTTGAGACCTGAAAACATAACATGGCTTCTCTTTTGGCTTGGACGTTATTAAGTATTGATTTAAAATTTTCAACGACATGGCTGTAGTTTATTTGAGGACTGATTGAACAAGCCTTAATTATGGTGATGAATTTGCGAGGCAAGTAATATTGCCCTAATTATGTAAGTCAGTGGTATGTACAATTGTACATCTATTAGTCGCTATAAAGAGTTTCACTTTTAAAAATATCACTTTCAGAATTTCCCATATAAGTACGCCAGTCATACATTTGCATCGCAAAATATATGCTAATTCCGATTTTTTAAATATGTTGTTAGGACCACTACCAGTAGTGTTTATCCAAGTTTGCAGCTTCGAAAGACCTGTGCTAACGTTGTAGCACTCGAAAACCCGCGAATTTTTTTTGGCATACTCAAGATGACTCCTGAACTATGCGTTTTATTACAAAAGGGTCTTCTACATTTTTAAAAAGACTAAAATTGCTACACTTTGAAACCTAAAGTACCTTGTAGGTTTAATGTTGACTAAGATACAGCTCTACAAAGTGTGACACTTTCTTCCAAAAGAGGATATTTTTAGGTTTTGTCAGTTTCCGACCCTTATACCGGGGAAAATACTCATTTAAAGGGTGAAAATATAACAACATATTGTTTAAAATTTAGTTAGCTTTAATTAGTGCCATGAACGAAATCTGACTGCCATATAGTTTATTCACAAATCTTAAAAATAAAAAACAGGCATTTCACCCCTATTCGCTCTGTTTTGTTCTCACAACGTTTTGAGTGCATTTCGACAAAAAAAGCAAACAGGTTTGTAGTTTCAAGTGTTTTTTTGGCAATAGAAGAGGTTGTATTCAACTCAATTGTGTTTTAAATTCGGTGCTCAGTGACATAAATGGTTGAGATGATTCTTAAAGTTTTTGAAGAAAAACACCAAATTTGTTCCATTTACATTTAAACCTGATATAAGTACCTTAAACATTGATATAAGTACCTAATTTTATTATCTCTTAAAATATTTCACGAAAATTGTTGTTTTTGTGTTTAAAATTATTAGCCTTTCTATTTATCAAAATTTCCAACAACTGATAACAAAAATGTAAGTAATGGCCCTCAAAAGTAAAAAAATATAAAATCACCAGTAATAACCGGCCAAGTGCGAGTCGGACTCGCGCACGTATAGGGTTCCGTACCATTATCTATAAAAACGGCAAAAAAAATCATGTCTGTTGTATGGGAGCCCTCTATAATATTTATTATAATCTGTATTTAAGTTTCTGTATGTTTGTTGTCATAGCGGCAACAGAATTACATAATCTGTGAAAATGTCAACTGTCTAGCTATCACGGTTCATGAGAAACAGCCTGGGTGACAGACGGACGGACAGATAGACGGACAGCGGAGGCTTAGATATAGTAGGCCGTTTGGCACCCTAAAAAGATGAACTGTCATCTTGTTTGAATAGTACAATCCACATATATTATATATTTAAGTAATATTATAGTATCTGTGGTACATGTATATCGATATCGATTCATCGATTTAATCATAATCAGTTGAGTTAGGCAACACTACCCGACCGAAGGACAAAGTTGTCTCAACACTCATGTCGGTCCCGACTTCCGACTACTCCCGCCCGACCCGACACACGTTGATTGGAGGAGGATGGATCAGTGTGCGGGACCTACAACCAATTCAATTTGATCAATTGCTGTTGTCGGGAGTCACCCAGTGCAATGTAACGATGATTTTATGAGTAGGGTTACATTCTAATATTATCATGGCATGAGAAAACTAGATAAGTATTTACTTATCTCTGTTGAGAACGCAATGCTTAGTTAATGTTCTAAGGTCGGGAACACACAAAGTATGTTTGACAGACACTTGCTAGCTTCAATAAACCACATTAAACTCGAATTACAAATCTCGTAGGAAAAGGTAAACTATTAGCAGTACATAACCCTTTGACTTTGACGTTTGTATTATCTGGGCTGTTATTAATAAACAGTTACTCCGGTAGTTACTCTGGGATTAACTACGGGACAAAGCGTTTAATTTATTAATAAGGGGATGGGAGCGAAGCATACAAATTTCCTACCATATAATTATCACTTATACTTTAAGCGAATTTATGACTGATTTAAAATAATATAGATAAATATAACCCACTCAGTCAGAACATAAGTAGAATAATTTAATTTAAGTTTATTGTCAAATTTGAAATGTTTTCTTTGTTATACCCTTTCAGGGTGCAAGCTTGTACGCTACTTATATTTACACCTCCACCTGCCATGTACGTGTTTACAAATAAATATATGAAAAATATGAATAGGTATACCATATCGCCAAGTCGGGCAGGCGTAACCGTAGCATATTTTTGTACTAAGCATGTTTACCGTCTTGCTACGTAATTCGAGCTTAGGTTACTGAAAGCCACAAATTTCAATTGCTCTTTATTTCGAGTGGTGTAAATCATTTACTTACTAAGATGTATCAATAAGTGACGTGTTTAAAATAAATGCGATCGATAACATGAAAGAAAGCAACCATGGTTGCTGATTTTGCATTTAGTTTAGAATAAAATTTATGCAATTACCCAATAACACCTGCCAGCCAGTCCAATCTATTTAACTAGATTGTATTCTATTTTGAATCCAAAGACGTTCTGAAGTGCATTTGCAACACCTGCGCCGCTTTTCGTGAAACATCGCCAAATTCCGTCATGATGAAATAGTGCATAATAGTCATAATTAACTCTCTGAGAGAAGCAAAAACACATACTGAAACAAATGGCAAAAACATAGAACATTTCATTTTTATTTGCTTCACTTGTAGGAAGTACCTA
The DNA here is from genome assembly GCA_963457715.1 of Argyresthia albistria. Taxonomy (NCBI): domain Eukaryota; kingdom Metazoa; phylum Arthropoda; class Insecta; order Lepidoptera; family Argyresthiidae; genus Argyresthia; species Argyresthia albistria. The sequence continues at coordinate 4,377,334 of OY735254.1, read as the reverse complement.
CTTAACTATTTATTTAGTATCGACTGCTGAGTTACTGATGTATACTTTGGTTACTGACTCATATTTCGATTTATAGCCCTTTGAAATGTAATTCGCGGGTAATACCTACGTTGATCACGTGAGCAATTCGCCATCATTTTAACAATATAAGGTAATAAGTACATTTTATACCTATGCATAAAGTACGTATCGATGTGTGTGTACATATTTAATAATGAACATTGTTTGATGACGACGATGACCTCTGAAAGATTCTGAAGTATTGATTCAAAATCACGTGTTATTGACACAAACAATTTAATCCGAGTTGTCTGGAGTAGCCCTTATTATGCTCAGGCTACAAGCCATTATGATGTAAATAGGCCAATGGTACAGTCAACAAAATAACGTACCCTGTACAACAATTTCTTTTTGCATGGAGATTAAGTCGGAAGCGTTATCAATCAGTGAGATGGTACTTGTTGTTCAGGCTATTGTCTGAGTATCGTGCCTTCGAGACACGCCTTTGTAAATATTCAGCACGTCACTTGTAAATATTTTCAGCTTATATCGAAATCACGATGCTGATACTGTGCAAACTGTTGACGTGATGTTATTTAGCACGATTTTGCTACTGAACAATTCTGATGGTCAAACTACGAAAAAAGGGGGCTGTGCGAAAAAATATGCTTATGAGAGGCTAATTTAGTATGGATTTACACGATCCCGCATTCTGTCTTCGTCTTAGTCTAATCTAACCTGAGGTCTTGCTGTTCATGCACCATCCGATTATTCTACTCTTTTGATAGACCTCTCTACAATAGGTCTAGTTTAAATGTGTAATAAATTATTAATAGAACCTCTGGCAGAAATGCGTTGACCCATCTCAACACAACAAATCTGTACTGAAATTCTCGACAAAGACGACTTACGTGGTTTGTAAATTGTTTTAATTCCAATGCAAATTAGGAAGTGCAACCCCGGTTTGTTTATGTCTCCGTCATACAAATATTAAGTAATACGTATTAGTATATTGACCAGAGAACTGGCACCTCTACCTCGCTCAACGCATCAGCGAGCGTTGCGATACAGCGAGGTAACGGTGCCAGCGTTTTGGGCACCCTCCCGCCCCCGGCAGCGATCTGGGCGAAATTTTTGATCTAGTTTAGTTTTTTTACCTATAGTTTAGTTAAGTTACAATAATATGTAAATATGTAAAGAGAGAAATAAATAAATAAGTACTTAAAAAAAAGTAATACATAATAGCAATCTGGCTATTGCAAACCGATTATTGTGAACCATGGGCGCCAGCAGCGAGTGCAAGGAGGTGCACTTGCATCCCCTGTTAGGAAAGAAAATACATACTTAAATAAAATTGCGCCGCCCATGAGTACTTCTGGGGAACTCGTTACTCGACTTGGTAGCTATATGAAATTTGCAGGACGGCTAATGCCTCCCATGAGTTGTTGTTGTTTAGTTGAACTTCGTGAACTGTACATAATAGAGCTAAGTTGACCCTCCCACCAAAATCTTGAGTTGCGACCGCGCCTGATAGTAGGTATGTTGTAGATGCACAGCCCTTTTCTGAAAGTAATCCTGGCAGCGCTCATGTTGTGAACTGCATGTGCATGCGCAATCATTTTTCTCCTCCAACTCTTGGGATTTTCAGCCGAATGTAATGTTTGTTTATGTATTCAAGGAATGTTTTATAAAACCGGACATTCCTTCAGTTAGAGCTCGTCTAAGCTGAAGTGACGCGCCCCACTCCTTGGTTTTGTAATTCGCAATCGGCCCAAATACAAAAAAAAACACGGACACTCGGCCGGATAGACGGACGGACAGACAGACGGACAGACAGACGGACGGACAACAAAGTGATCCTATAAGGGTTCCTTTTTTTCCTTTTCAGGATCGGAATCGGTACTCTAAAAAGAGAATCTACATCCAAAATCTAGGCGCAATCAGTGTACATTGTACATACATAAAAAATGAAGTAGTTTAATAAAGTACGAAATATAAAATTTCAAAATAAACTTTGTAAAAGAGTAAGGGTACTATTTGGTCTGTGGGATCCATCACAACACAGTATTCTCAATCATACTCATCTCAATCATACATAGTAATCAATAGTATGATTGATAATATTGTGTGTGATTCCAAAAATAGCATGCGGTATGAAATCATAAAAATTCGCAAAGTCGCATAGCGCAATACTGTCGAACAATGGCACATTCGCAACATTAATACATCAACAGAGACTACTGCAGAAAATAAAGCTATTAATCTATTTATTGACTAGCTGACCTGTTGAACTTCGTACCACCTAAAATTGGTTTGATCGTAAAATACTTATATTAATACTCCCATCTAATTAGGGGCGAAATAGACTGAATGTTTCATATTTTACAACCAGCTTACCGCAAAGCAACAGAAAAGTACCGTTTACACGTTTTCTATTAGGACGTTATCGTTAGTGCCTGTATTTTGATTTGAGAGATATTGCCAAACATGTAATCGTGCTATAAAAAATGTTCAACAATAAATTGTACTCTCTCGTGTTTCAGAAAGTGAACTTTTATTTACAATAATTACAATGGTTATATACGAAGATAAATATTATTAAACCTACCACTTGCAACAACTAAGACTTAGAATAAACTAAAAATTTCGCCCAGATCGCTGCCGAGTGGGAGGGTGCCACTTTTCGTGTTTATTTGCGAATCGCCAGGTATGTTTTCTTGGCAAAACATCAACAACAACAACAAATACTTACCTATCTCAGTTTTTTAAATCTTATAGCAAAAATATGAAAGTAGGTGGGAAGTATTATAACTAAGATGCTGAAACTACTTTAGAAGAGCATTCATGAGATCATGAGCTTCGTGGCCAATGTGCCAATGATCAAACAAGGTGGTGATATCCCCAATTGGCCTTTACCCTTTACCTTTAAACGAGGAATATTTGTATGTCACTTTACGCATGACAGCCTAAGCCATTCAAGCCAAACAGCATGCCTGTCATGAGCCTAAACTTACTGGTCGAGTAGAGTACAGCCCAAGCATCTCATAAAAATCTCTAGCTAGCTAGAGCCTCGCAAATTCTACCGCAGCACGCTATGCACTCCTGGTACCCGGCTGTTCTCCCCGTGTAACCGTAGGGAGGTTTCGGGTTCCGAAGTTAGCGGATATTGTAATAGATGGCGCACTGTGCGTCCTAAGAAACCTAGCCTAATATTTCCAAAATGGGAATGGCTGTTAACGGCTTGGGATAACATGTTAAAATGTGTTTCGAATGTTCGATTATTTATTCGTCTGTTACATTTGACTACACTTTCAGAAACTTTTAACCTTGTTTCACCGACACATGAAATCAAATGCAATGCTATCAGTTACCGCGGCAAAGTCGTGATGGCGAAGTCCATCCATACATATCTGCAACCCGCCCCATTTCCCCGAAGAGGGAATTCGACAAATTCCTTTTTAGTGATACTCTTAGTAGCTAGGGAAATGGAATTCCTGTGCAAAGTTTCATGTCTCATCATTCGGTGCAGTCTGTGCGTTGATATATCCCAGTCAGTGAGTTATAGTCTCGAATTCTTATATGAATCTGCAGACGTACTTACTATTGCCTATATTAAGTTATCGGCTACGTTTTATGTTATTTATTATCATAAGGAATTTGCCGCGCTAGTTAGGCGTGATGACGTAATAGGTGTGAAATGTTTTACTTTTAACCAAACACAGCATTGCTTGTTTTTGAACTTGTCGTTTTTAACACCTATCAGACTAAGCAATAGTCACCACGGTTCTGCGTATATGATCGTATACAACAAATGTATTGTTACGATTTCAGATCAACTTTTGCTATTGAAATGAACGACGCATTTCGCCATAAGAAGCCATAAAAAGTCTCCCTCCAATCACTTTTGGGAAAGTAACTTTATATTTCTGTTTACTGTGTTTATTTTACACCCGTCTAGTCTATTAAATGATATTTGGTTATGGTTAGATTTGCCCTCAAGTGAATTATGATTAGGTTTATTTAACTGTGTATCTAAAATTGAATCAATTTTTTTTGGGACATTTCATCTGATATTTCTCAGTCAAACAGATAAATATAGTGTTTTGAAAGTTTGTATGAAACTTTTTATTCCTTGGTCATTTTGCACGTATGACTTGAGAACGTAAAAATAATGAGTTCCAAAATTCGGAAAAATTAAATAAAAACCGCAGCTCGGGACACGTTTTAGGGGAAAAGGGGGGGGGGGGGTAGGGAGGGGAGGAGGGGTTGACACCGGGCAGAATCGTGTTCAGCGGGGTCAAATTAGTGTGAAAAAAAATCCTGTGTCAAAAAGTTTCACTAAATTGAAAGCAGAAGCAATTTGAGAAATAACCGCCCCTCTATCAATTGAAGAGTGGGTCTTCCGAGGTCGCGCTCGCGAATCGTATTGCATAAATAAACCAACCGGATTGTAGTAATCTAGCAATTTAGATACAATGTACGTGACCTCAGATGGGAAAAACGCCCTGAGTTTAAAATAGTTCAAATCCCGACTATAAGGAGGAAGAAAATAGTTACGTAACGATTGATTGTTTAAGTATGTGTGCTTAAAAAAAAAAACTTTTCGATATTTATCGCAGTTGATAAAAACTAGGATGAAATATCAATTATTCTGTATACAAAAGCTTCAGCTCTACATAATAGGTAAGTATCTACGTTTAATAAAATGGTCCGTATGTAAATAAAAGCATAAAAGTTTGTCTGGCTTCTCTACTCGGCTTTCAGTTGCAAATCTAGGAATCTCATTGTCTGATTTAGCCAACAAAGTCTGAGTTACATTTTGCTTCATTTCATTGAATTACATATTTATACGCATCCATGCACATACTTTGCTTCTGAAGTGTGGAAATCAGAAACAGTACCGTTACGCACTCTAATCTAAATCATAGGTACTATTTATGAACTGAAAAAAATATAAATGAAATATCTAGGTCATTCATTTTGTGGACGTTGGATGGAAGAGCCAGTAGTTATTTATTTGATATATTCAAATTGGAAAACAGCAGATAACTGTCGGAATTCAAGCTGTCTGTCCGGTCAACCCTTGATGTCTCGAGAATTCTGTTATTATTATGGTTACTCGTCGAATAAACTGTGTGTCCAGTGTCCAGTGTACCGCACTCGTGTGTCAGTCTACGTGTCGCAGTTATATTCTTAAATCAGACACTTAACTAACACCCTAGACCGTTTAAAGACCGACATTTAAGCAAATCGTTGAAATTCTGTCAGACAAGTGAGTGAACGAAACGTTCATAACGAGTTTTCTAAACGTTCTTGGTAACAAGACGCATTTCAACTTTGGTGGGGTAATAAAATAAGCAACCAATTCGGTTTTGTGAAATTACATGGGGTCGCCCCGCTCCGCTCCGCTTCGCTCGGCTCCGGGTGGTTCATAAAGTTGTGACCTAACGCAACCTAACGTTAGTATTGACACAGAAAGTGACCTAAATCAACCAATTCAGTTTTGTGAAACTACTAATCGTGAAATAATTATAGCGGAGTCGACAACATGTTTACAATTGAACCAAAGACCAAATTTGAAACAAAAAACCACTGAACACAACAAACCAACGTTGCACAACGTTTGCCAAAATGACAGACTCTGAAAGTAATCAGCTGTTGTCGTGACGCCATCTTGTTTTAACCAACACGCCGGGCTTTCGGTAAGACAGATTGTTAAACGTTTTCGACGATGCTTTATTTAAATCAAAATGTGACTTAAATTGTTTAAATGTCGGTCTTTAATTAACGGTCTAGGGTGTTAGTTAACCCCTTGGTCGACACATCTTATCTATCTATTGTTCTCCATTGTTCGGTTGGTCGACCGGTGTGCTTCTGATAGAGAAGGGGGTGTCTGATTTAACCAACCAACTGCGACATACGTATCATCATCACAAGTATAACTCCCGGAATGTAACTTGACCAGCGTTTGCTGAGCGTGTCTCGCTCTCTCACAAAGCCTGTCTTTGTGATAAAGCGAGACATACGCTGCTGGCTAAGTTACATTCCGGGATTTATAATGAATGGGCCAGACGACGACGGCCGCCCGCCGCCGCCGCTTCAATCTGCGCAGTATGCCATCGTGTAGAAGGTGAAGCAGGACTACTTTATTACACCCTGAAAAACTGCCCGAAATTAATGGAGATAGATTCTATATGGTCGTATCTTAGCTAGGTATGTTCTCAATAGTGGCAATGTCATCCAAATTTCAGATCCTAACTCAGAAATGCTTCTATGACTGTCAAAAGAAAATAAACATGCCTCAAATATATTTCCTGTCCAAGGAGCGAAAGGCTACAACCATTTTTCCAGTAAATCCTCCACTTTCCTTGACAATCCTAGAGACCTGTAATAATTTTGCGCGCACTAATGACGGTTTCAATCAAATTTTTCTTTAGATAGCTCCCATAGCTCATAGGGACCCTCGTGTTATTATTATACCTATCAGCAGCAACAGTTACAGCACTAACCCTATAACACACCTAAAGGGTATACAAAACATGTATGCAAGTACCTATACCAGGCTATCCCTAGTTAATGTTACCACCACAGCAATAACAAGAATGGAATTCTTGCGTACGCGGAATGTACAAACTGAAATCAGAGGGAGAACTAAGTAAATCGTCGTCTTAGGGCTAGTGCAAAAATACAAATTCCTATGAAAACGTCTACTCGAAGTTTGAGACACACTTCACAAGCTAACCTATTGCCGGTTTTGTGACAATTATATCTATTTTATAGTCATAGAAGAATTTATGATGATAGTGCGTTCATTTTAAAATCATTTAAAATGGTTATAAAATCTTTTAAATATATATTAAAATTTATGATAGGTAGGTACTTTCTGTGAATCCATTCATATTAGGTAGTACCTACTAGGTACTCGTAATAGGTGTCAACTGACTAGCCAGGTATTTATAAACGTTACTAAATACTGATGAACCTAATATTGTTGACGATATGATAAAATATACAAGGTGTAAATGAATTAACGCAAAATGAGAAACTAGTTACTTAGTTATGGACATCATTCTGAGCAACTTTCATTATGAAACCGATAATATCAGAGCAACTTTATTTTTCACTTCTCCATTCAAATCGGCTGACCCACTCAGGCCAAAATGTACTGGGAAGAGAAAAATAAAGTTGCTCTGATCAAATCGGTTTCGTAATCAAAGTTGCTCAGAATGATGTGCCTGACAAAGCAGTTTCTCATTTTGCGTTAATTCATTTACACCATGTAGTAGCCGCTAGACAAGCCACAAAACACTCACTCAGATCAAACAAACAAAGTATTTTCATAATTTTAGCAATATTTTTTCGGCCCTCACGTGATACATAACTGCGATGCGTAAATCATCTAAACGTTGCCAATGTTTTTCCCAAACGATCAGTCTCAGAAGATGCCAAAAATATAAAATTAGACATGCCAAAGGAATATAATTACATAATCACAAAATTTATCATAGGTGCTAATCGGTAAACAGACGACGTGGAATGGAGATGATGATGAGGGGTTTCCTTATAGCTTGTAATTCATTACTGTCTTAAAACGACGGTTATGTTTGCATAGAGCTACTGTACTGCCGCGCTTACGATAAACGCGTTAACTAAGGTTTTTGGCGAAATTGAGTTATACCTCCTTCACATAGATAAGACAAAACACATACTTAGCACCTAAGTTAAACTATGTTACACCATGTAAAGCTATGTGAGAGAACAAAATAAACATTTTTGTATGTTTTGTATGTTGTATACATATTTGGAATCAGGAAAACGAGATCTATAACTTTCTCAAAGTGACATTTCAGGATGTTTTCATATATCCAGTTTTTCAGTTGTTATAAACGCATTAACTCAGACTTCAATTATAAATTACTTATCAAAAACGCACTATCTATAGTTAGTTCTCACTTTTTATCTGGCTTTCAATGGCTTACTAGTCATAATCATAAATGCACTGCGTTAGTGCGTTTATTGCTAGCAGTCTGAGCATTCGATTACAGTTTTACTTATCAAAAACGCACTATCTATAGTTAGTGCTAACACTTTTTCTGGCTTGCAAAGGCTTGCTAGTCATAAATGCACTAAGTCACTGAGTTAATGAGATATTGCTAGGAGTATCATTGGCGGCGTACTTAGATTGGTAGCATTTGTAAAAGTGTACCACAATGACGCAATAAATATATGAGTATGAGTATGAGTATAATGCACTTATTACAAGGAAAACATAGCATATTCTATATTATCATACAAATAAATTTATGCTAAGCAAAGGACCCAGTGCTGCGGGGATTGAGAATGGTATCGGGAAGGGGTATTTAGTGTTTCACAGTAACGGCAATATCACCGAGACGGGAAAATACTGTGAACCGGGAAACAGTCTCCTGTCAACAGAATAATTTCTACCATCAAGTGGAAAGAAAAACAAAAAACTTAAGATTATAATAACTGCATAGAATCTGTGAAAAAAATGTAATCCAACAAAATATTGTAGGCTACATGGAATAAGTAAGTACTTAAATGAAAGTTTATTTTTTATGAACAAAATGAATATAAGATAAGATAAGCGTTTATTCAGACTGTATTAAACACAAAACAGAACACAAATAAATGTAAATAAATGAATGTACGACGGTGAAACTGACACTCTTTTCTCTAAAGATCGATTTACTTGTATAAACCAATATACCTACTTAGTAAGAATAGGACCGCACAAGATACATTTCAGTGAGTAAGTTCTGCTATCTATCTATCGAATTTGCATTGAACTTTTTCAGTGTCTATCAAGTCATCATAATCACGTTTCTCATTGCCAATTTCACCTTACCTCGGCAGGCATGAAACAGTTCCTAGGCTCAAAGTATTTCCCCAGCTCGGTGACAGTGACGTGACTGGCGAAACACAAAATTTCCCTTCTCGTACCTTTTCACATCCTTGCAGCACTGTCCTTGCTTAGCATGAACGCATTATCTTATATCTTTATATAAACAAAACAAACATAAACATCTACATACAGGCACATACATTGCTTCTGGCCCCACACTAGGATACCCTTTTGTATTGATCTATACTAAGCATAAATGCATCAAGTAGGGTAGTTGATGCGTTTATGACTAGTAGCATGGGCTAAAATCTTATGATGATGCTTGTCACAAGTGCTTTTTTAGGGTTCTATTACTGAGATTTCGCTGTCCGTCCGTCCGTCTGTCTGTCTGTCTGTCTGTCACCAGGCTGTATCTCCGTATACCTTTCTCTATGTTTTGGTATAACTTTTGTGTCGGTATCTCATATGTATATGTCCGGAGAAACAGGCAAAATAAAATTTAAAACTTTAAACTTCTTTCTTTCTTTCTTTCACGAAAAGTGTCAAAACCTAGTTAGATCATTTATCGTAAGCGGCAGTGTAGTTTTCACATACTTTACTTTACCTGATTTTAAATCGCAATAGCAGATAAGCCTCGAATTTCCTTCAAGGTTACAATGAATTTATGGATATGTCGTAGCCATATCGTAGAATTAGCTATATCATGACATGATGTGGTTTGCCAATTCATGAAATTTAACCATTTCATGAAATGGCCAACTCGAACTGGCCATATCATGAAATGGCATGGCCAGATCAATAAACGACCAACGTTTGATGATATGACAGGCTAAATGCATGACTATTTAATGATATGGCCAAACGTTAGTAATCATATTGTAAAATAATTACATTATTCACCGTTAGAGGCGCTGATGTCGATTTGTTGACTTTTTTGTTGATTTTAATCATGGAGGCGGCGCGGACAATAATTCTTGCGACATTAATTACCGTGCAAAATGACGACCAAAGTGGTGCAAAATGTCGATACTGCACCAAGTTACGTGAATTACATGAAATTCATTCAAATAGGTTACGATTATACCTGCAATGTGAAAAACCCTAGAATTCCGAACGGCTTTGCAGGTTAGTATTTTGATATTTAAATAGTAAGATTTAGTAACTTTCCTTTTAAATTCAAAGCTACTACAAAGGATTCTCTTTTTTGAAGACCTAAATAACTCATATTTAAAAGAATGCCGGTAATTAATGCTAACTTTTGTTTTTAGGTAATACAATAAGTAAAAGAAGGTAGGGCGACCAAGAGGCCAGCGCAGCGGACTAATACTGGATGTCAAAATATGACATTAAGGAGTGTGGGGCGAAGACATTCTGATCTTCAAAAAGAAAAACACCGATTAATCTACCACTCGTACTGATATTTCTTGTTATGACAAAGCTTTATGTGGATATTTGTTTAGGACATTGTGCATGCTGTTTGTTTACTTAATTCTTTTGAGTTCAATTAATAAACCTCTTTCCCAACCACTCGTATTTTGAAATATAAAATCCTTCATCTTTTTCTTTTTATCTAACCTTTTATGTCCATTTGCACCAAAAACACTAAATATACGTTTGGCATCTTAAATATTTTGAGCAGCTGTCTCAATTTATGATATTGTCGAACTTAAATGCGTTTAGCTCGCTGAACACAATCTGTGTTTTGATGCTAATGTATCTTGATCATGGATGGATACCCTACCTAAATTATTGATGTGGTCAAACGTGGATGGCCATATCGTCAAACGTTGATGTTTTAACGATACGGCCAGTTGGAGTTGGCCATTTCATGAAATAGTTATATTTCATGAAATGGCCAGCCATATCATGACATGGCCAATTCCACGATGTGTCTACGACAGATAGATAAATGCCATATAATACCCCATGTTACTTGACTTAAGATTTTAAGATTACCTCTAGATTTATGCAGCGAAAAATATACTGTAGGTATATACCTGTTGTACATCTTATTACTACTCTGCAAATTGTAAACAACATACGCCAGCAAAATAATTCGCTATACTTCAAAATAATTGTATGTAAGTAGGTCTTAATATATTTATTTACTTAGGTACTTCACTACAAAGATATTGGGTCTTATAACGAAGATTGGGTATGCACACTTATCTGTGGGTATGCATGACCATAAGACAAAGCTGGTCATCGCGAACTAAGCTTGACACATTGAGTTGCTTGACACACTGCCTTGATAACGGACAAACTAGAGCTTAAAACGGTAAAATATGCAAAGCCTTTGGTATATCTGAAGTAGCGTAAATAAGTAATGATTACAAGAGCTGTTTGGTTTCAGATTTTATAATATATGCACGCTTCCTGTAGCATTATCTGTAACTTGTATTCTAATTCCTGTTCCAACATGAACAAAGAGTCCCAGACACTGCAGCTAGATTGAAGATAACTCTTTTTGTCCGCCTACACTGCGTTTTATGACATCCATTTGCTCTTCGCCCGTCACACTCTGCTGAACGCCTGACTGTGAAACGTCCTCCCTCTGAATTGATTATCTTTGCATGTGCATTTATACATTGTGCTATTGATAAAATGTTTCCCTATATATGTATACGTATTATGTATGAGCCTAGTATGTCCGAACTCCGTGATCTACTGGATTCTCACGCAGAAGATGCGGGTAAAATCCGATGCCGACTATACCAATGAATTAAGAATCTTCTATGGGTATGTTTTTTCGGCGAAACATTGTGAAAAACCATCAATCTCTGGAGCTGCGGTGATAGGAAAATCACGCAAAATGGAGTATGTATTGACTATATGGAATACTTGGTTTGCTGGAAGAGATATCATTTTGAGGTCTTAAGCTCGCTCTTGTACACTTTATTTTAACACAAGCAGTTAAGAAAGCATGAATCAATGAATAAGAAGATATTATAGATAAAGATAAGTATCATTTGTTAGATCAAAATTCGATAGGTGCCTTTGACTTTATTGTGAGAGTTTAGTGGAGCCCATTTCTAGCAAATACTTAGGCATGATGGTACTCGTATTTTTATGAAACTGTTGCTTATCCAGTCAACTGTTGTGCCCTCGTTGTGCCGCCAATTTACTGTCTACTTTTACTGTCACATTGACATTTTGTTGCCGCCAAAACCCAGAATATCACCACAGATCGAAGTATTCCTCTGTGATATCACAGCACATGCGCGGAGCCGGAGCATTGGCCACAGTATCAAACCTCAGATCAATTAACCTCTTTGTTTAAATCTTCCTAACCCCAAGTCAAACACAGAGTGGCTGTTTGGCTGTCAACTGTAGCTAAAAAAAAGTTAAACTATCCACACTTTCCAACGATCTTTTGGCGCGCGATTGAACTACGCGCACAGGTGGAACTAATGTGAAAAGTCTGTGTTGATGTGACGAGATGGATGACAGATCGGTTGCATTAAGTTTCGCGGAGCTGGCGCCCCCCTCAGCCAAAATATCGTTGGAAGACTATACAAATGTATCGTAATGGAAAAAAGGTTTTCTTTAAGTATAGCCTTTAGGCCTGTGCCCCTCGGTGGGGACATTAATAATGGGGCTACATTTACTTATCTACTATTTACTTTACTTAAGTATTATACTTATAACATCATTTTTGTTCCAGAAGTAGTTTAATGTTTTTTTTTTATTAGTTTTCGGTATTGTGTATATAAAGATAAATTACTCTATGATATAAAGTACGTTATTATCCCAAATGTTACTGGATTTTTGAAAATGCCATCGTGATTTTGAACTTTAAGATAAGTTAAAATCCTATGAAACATTTATCGTTTTAACGATCGGTAGTAACATTTGGGTTAAGAATTCGTTTTCAAGTTTTTAATTCGAATTTTATGACATGAGAATAGATAAAATACTTTCAGATTTACCCCAAAATTAATGGAGTCCTTTATCACGTAGTTAACAAAATGGCTCGTCAAGGTGTAGTGCACGCACAGCCTTGAGTGGCAAACACAGGAAGAGCTCACTTGCTGTAGCAATCGGCTCGGGTGTCGGTAATGTGCAGACAGGAGTGCTGTGACTTGCATTCCGCAGGTAGACCACAAAAGAAAAGTATTTTGAACAAACTGTAGTGTAGACCATCGATGGGACAGAGGGCGAATAAACTTTTCGTTTGCAGATGACCGAATTAAGACACGCAATGTACGTGCTTTGCTCGAGAGCGGGTTTTAGGTTGTTAATTCTTCAGTATCAAGATCAAAATATTATACGTTCAATATTATAAAATGAGAAATTCATTTAATAACAAAAAATGTCACATTATATAAACCCAGTTTCTTTGACCAAAAATGGTGGTTGCTATGACACCGGAAGTCCTAAAGCGGCCATCTTCCGACAATCTAAATATAGAACCGTGCTAACCATTTGAACTCTCAGTTTGAGCTAGCCGCTCCATTTAAAGCCAATTTAAGCAAACCTTGAAGCAAATAGATAGATAGATAGATAGATGATGAGGTGTGACGCCCGCTGAACACAGGCGGGTGATCAATCGCTCCTCTATTGTAACTATTTCACCCAATTCCCAGTGTTTGAGCGCTGGTTACTGTTGGTTCAGCTGATTTCCCTCCCCAAATCTACCCGTTCTTTTAATAAATTCTAGTACGTATGTCGCCCAGTTTTAGGTTTGCTAGGTCATCTTCTCTAATGTTAGTCCATCCCTAGTGTTCGCTCGCCATCTTACGTTTGAGTACATGACGTGTTGTATGTGACTCGTTTCATTAGCGGCTTGTTATTTTTAATTTTAAGTAAGGTAACCCTTAGATTTTTTATATTATTTATAGCAACTTTTGTTCCGTCTCTTTGACGTTCCGACCGGGAAAATAAAATGGTTTGAAAAGATTTTCTGATTTTCCTTTTGTGCTAGATTGTATCAGCTATAATTTTGCAGTTTTCAGATTTTTCCCTTTCTTGTGCTATAAAACGCCAACGAGAAGTACAAACGGTCGTATCGTTCGATTGCGTTGACCTAGAAGGTTGATTTTTTCACAATTATAGGGGACTACAGACCTGAGCAATAATTGATATAATTTTCAGCTGTATATGTCCACGCGTCCCGATATAAAGCTCTTACGAACGGACAGATGAACGGACGGGCAGACGCACGCACGCTCGACAGATGGACGGACGGACAACGAAGTAAGTGATCCTAGGTATAAGTTGTATATTATGTTGCCATAATTAATTTTCTTCCATTTCTTGCCAAGCTGTAAAGCGTAAGTATAATTATTTTACTTAGAATCGTACAATGACTACAAACTCACCGAACCAAGAAATTAGTCAAGGAAATTACGCCGCTACACATCGCTTGACTAGGCAGTCTAGGCACCGACGACGTCGATCAAGGTTGATCAACTCACCCGCAGATCAATTTGTACCGTGATTGACACTGGTCGTACTTGGAGCACATCCATGAACAAATAAATTATTATGTTTTCGTTAGACTTAATAGTCTCGTTTAGATGATTGATTTCAGACCACTTTATGTCGCTGCAGGATATAACTAGTCAATTTGTGCTTTGGTTGATTTAATTTCAGACTCAGTTATTATATTACCGATTAGAGCTAAGCAACTAAGATGTCGTCATGATGACGTTTAGAGAGCTTAGTTCCCCTTTTAGTTTAGTGCATCTGCCTTCGAAATCGCATCCAGTAGTTCCTAGTTGTCACTTTAAGTTGCTGTCAAAAAATTATCAATATTGTGTTCAAGACCGTTAAGGACCGACCCTTGTATTGGATGTATTGGACAGCAACATTAAAAATATTCAACATAATTCACCAAGTTAAAAACTTTAAAAAAAGTGTCCAAGTGCGAGTCGGACTCGCCCATGAAGGGTTCCGTAGTATCATGTAATTATTAGACTGGATTTTTGTGTTGTAACTTTGTTTTTCATAGTGTTTGTATGAATGACAAAGTTATCTTTGCAGTTTTTAATAAATGTTTTATATCTTAAAAATTGCTCATTATATTTTGTTCAAACCAATTTTCATCGAAAGTTTATATTGAGATACACAGCATATATTTTTTATAGATTTATCACTTTAAAAGTTAGAGGGGGGGTCTGTCTCTTTAAAGATTGACTTTGAGGAAAAATGGTTTTAGGAACCTCCACTTCATTTTTGAAGACCTATCTATAGGCACCCCACACATGTAGGTTTGACGTAAAAATATTTTTTTGGTTTCAGTTTCATGTATGGGGAGCCCCCCTTAAATTTTTTTTTTTCTATTTTTGTATAAAAATCGTAAAGCGGTTCATAGAACATCTACGTACCAAGTTTCAACTGTGTAGTCCTAATAGTTTTGGAATAAAGTTGCTGTGACATACGGACGGACGGACGGACAGACTTGACGAAACTATAAGGGTTCCTTGTTTCTCTACGGAACCCTACAAACCGACCAAAACTTCTTGCATGATCTACACTCTTAGTCCTCCCCGCTCGGTACATGAAATATCGTCTAATATACCCGAAAACGAGTCTACGACAGTAAAGGCCATACAAGGCCATACTACATAATATACTTAAACGAAATACAATCCTAGCAGCCAGAATTTATCTCGTGGTAAGTAATGACTATAAGCACCAAAAAGGCTGGATGTATAATGTCATCCAGGTAAAATCAAATTAAACTCCACAGTTTTTTTTTTTCATTCAAACCTAACTACTGATTGATCTCTTCCACCAAAACAAGGTCCGATGACATCATGAGAGAAGTTAATCGCTGAGTAGGGGTGTACCAAATCTTTATTAAGTGGATGTGTAGGTGGAACTTAACTACTCGTATGTTGCCGGTATAGCGCAGTTATTTAAGAGACCGGCGACAGCGTGAATTTCCCATACAAACGTAATACAAAAATGATTTGAATTTGAGAAATAGTTTAACGTATACACTGTTAACGCAGGTTCCTAGTCTGTATACCAGGGTTCCTCTTCAACCAATTTAAAAATATTTTTAAGTATTTTGAATAAGAACCTTGGTATACAAACAGGAACCTGCGTAAACACCTGTATTAATCCGATTAACAGTCTAAATGCTTTGAACTAGTTCTCAAATTCAAATCATTTTTGTAACGTTTGTATGGGAAATTCACGCGGTCACCGGCCTTTTAAGATACTTTGAATGAGTGTTAGTCGGCTTATTTATGAATGCAGTCAGGTGCAACGTTTTAAGATGTTTTAAGGCTTCAGACGGAAAGAATGTAAAGCCAGGTTTGGTCCTGGTTCTCACACATAGACCCTTAAATAGGTGAATACTTTGGGCAAGATCCTTGGCACATTCTGGTAAGTCTCCTGAGACCATCCACATTTTTAATGACCACGTCATCGTCATGGCACCCCAGCGCAATAGAGGCAGTCTACACATCCCAGACAGCCTGAAATATCTATAAAGCGAAAATTTAACCAATCCATCTATGTCGACGCAGAGAACGTCGTCATATAGGTAAATGTATATACCTATATCCGATGCTGACTGTCAGAAATGTTCACAAGGACCGCCAAGCTGAATCACCTGCCGGAAGACAAAATGCTTATCTTGCGAGTAGCCCCATTACTCACTCTCTTGTGTTTACAGGTGGAGTTTAATCTTATCTAACGCCGCCGCCGGTATAAATAAACCGCACTCAGCTCTGATAGTTGTCTCAGCTATGTCACAAAGTACATATTAAATCGCCTGACAAATCCAACATTTTCACGCGCTGAGATTCAGTTCTCAGAGCCGCCGCCGCGCCGTGCGGTCACCCTGTGGGCGGCACTCAAAAAGCACTGGGAGCCAAGCCAAAAATCGGGTATCGCGTGTGCTGTGGCCCACATGGTGTCACCCATGGCCTGAATGGAAAAGTTGAAAAAGTCAACCCATGACGTCACAGAGTAGGCAGTGAAAAAGTTACACGCTTGGTGCTCATACATTTCAGCGTGTTTGAGTAGACTATCTTAATCTATGGTCTGTGGTACCCGTACTGGTACATACAGAGCCAACAACTTAGCAGTTCAGGTGGGAAAAATTGGTACTACGGACTTGTCATCCGCCATCAAAGAGAATACAGTGCTACAGACTGTCTAGTGTAAGTTGGCGTGTGGCAAAAAAGCGTACTAATATTGCCAGTTGTGTCTGACAGTTCTCAAAGCTTGGTGGCTTGTATGAGGCGCCGCCACAGGAACGCCAACTTATACTAGACAGATAGACTGTACATGGATGTTTTGGCATGTGGCCAAGGGTCGGAACTAACGCAATAGGATTGATCCTATCATTCAATGTATCAATGTTGCAGTGGCGCCCCCTGTCAGTGTCATCTAAGTGCCAAAACATCCATGTAGCACTGCACATAGGTACTAGGTATACTAAAGTCTTCACAAAATAAAAGGCCCGTTTTGACAGTTCACGCCCATGAAGTTTTAACCCCTAAAGCGTAGTACGCGTTAGGGGTTAAAACTTCATGGGCGTGAACTGTCAAAACAAGACAACTGAACTAGCACAAAAAAGCGAACGAACCTGAATTTGCAAAAAACCTGCGTAAACTAGATTTATAAATTAAATAACCAAACCAACTTTTTGGCAACCTTTTAAAACATCTCAGAATTTGAGACTACACGCGTGGAAACAAAGAATCACAATTTATTATATGTTCAGAACATGCCTTTGCCTGTAGACATAATGTTAAACGGTAAGGATAGCGAAACGAAACGATAACTTTTTATGTATGCTTGCGATTTGACATTTGGAATCGCTACGTGACGTCACCTTAGCGAAGCCAAATGTCAAATCGCAGACATAAAAAGTTATCGTTTCGTTTCGCTAGCGTTAGCGTTTAACTTTGTCTAGGAGGGCTGATGTGCAGCCGATAGTACCTCCTAACATAAATCCCCTTTCTAACATCAAAGCGATTCAACGGTAAGTACACCTTTTGTTTCGCAAGGAGAAAGCTTGTTGACCGTTCCGGCTCATCTGATTTGAATGACCGATTCCCATGGCGAGCGGCGGAGGCACAAGGCTAAAGTGGATTGAACATTTTATAGTCTCATTTGTGTTCAGTGAAGGTATCTTTCTTTGCGTTGAAGTAAAGAGTACAATAACATTCTGAAAACAATAAGTTCTGTTGGTGTTAATTTTTACCGTTTGATTTCAACACATAAGCGTCAGCTAAACACATAAAGATCTCATTGAAATATCTGCATATCAACGGATCTGACTCCTGCTGACCTTCTGAAATATACAAAAAGTCAAGGACTTCAAAACACGATCTAGAACCAGTCCGGTTAGTTTCTATGGGACTTCTCAATCCACTGCTAACCTTTCAGGCGCTAGGGTTCTACTTATTGAAATACTTGAAACAACTTGACGATCTTATGCAAGCTTCGACAAATGCCATAGCAGTGGCCATTTTTTTGTAAAATATAATTTAATTTGCAACAATTTACAAATTAACACTTCCACAGTGCTTCCACACAGTAAGAAGAAGACTTGCACTACGAGACGGAACCTCGGTCTAATGGTCTCGGGCATCGGTATAACCGAAATCAGCTTATCAAGGCGCTATCGGTGGCGATCTAGGGTGTAAAAAGGTGATAAACTGGAGCCGCCTGCTGTGTGCGCTTGGAGTGGTGTACTCACACACAGCAGGCGGCTCCAGTTTATCACCTTTACCTAGATCGCCACCGATATCATGTCGTGTGTAGCCCGCTTTTAGGCTGAAGATTGTATGTGTGGGTGCTCCCGTACACTTGCTTGACCAACGAAGAGTTGGTGCCTCTGTGTGCGTGCGCGGGCGCCGCCGCCGCCGGCAGTCAGCCGAGCGTTCAGCGCATGCCTCGAGCGCGTGATAGACACGTGCTTCTCATTGAGTACCATTAGAGGCCTAACTGAACTTCAGAACTAACCCTAAACCCACCTTAGTTTAGGCGGTTTTGGGTTCAAATTCCCGAGGCATCCGCAACGGTTCACCGTTCATCTGTTTCGCGATTGATGTTTTTTGTGTCTACTCTAATTAACTAAATGGACTCGCTATTTTCAGTTCCAATTTGTTGTAATTCTTAGAATCTTCTAAGTTATAGAATCGTTAAACTCAGAAGTGTGTGTACCTACCTAATTTATTCAATCCCATATCAAACTAGATCGTGGCATAACAACTTTGTATCACAGACTTAGCACAACTCAGTCTCCCTCCATATACGCTCTACACTAGATCATTGCCACATGCCACATCTGCGAGCATCTTCACTTCTTTGACAAGACGTGAAAGTATTATGAGCGCTTCTCTTTTTATGAAGGCATTATGGCCCCAAGTAGCGGTGTGTGGCCGTATGGCCTATCGTTAGTATCGCGCCGTCTACTGCCGCTCCACCCTAATACGTGACATCACTCCATGAGTCGATAACTCAACCAGTAGCAGGGATAGAGGAAAATTGCAGACGACATCAACATATAACACCGAATCATGGGCAATGAAATGCATGAGGATGAGGATTGGACCGCGGCTCAAGCAAAGTACTGCTAATCAGTGTGACAACTTGGCTCAACAACTCAACTCAACTTCACTTCACTCAATTATATTTATTTTTGGCATGTATGCTAGAAAATTTTGATTATATCGTATTTTACTAATTTGAATTAACTCCCTTATCAATCACAATTAGCTTAATCGTAATATATAGACATAGTTCAATTAAATAAAATTTTGGCTAAAATAAAGGGTAACTTTTATCTATCAGGATAATTATGTAGGTTCGGAAAAGACCGTGTGTTAGGTAAGGCATGCTCTGGTCGAGAGAGACGGTATCTGATGGTTGTTCGATTCTATGTGATAATGATAAATTGATTCGGACGCTTCTCGACATTTACATGTTTAAAGAATTTTTGCAACCGTATTAAAATGCGACCAAAAAGTGTAACCACGCAAACGTATCGAGTCTAGCTAGATATTGTATTGTAAATCGCTTTACCTTTGATATATTTAGGTACGGTAGTTTTGTAAATGTTATTATCCAGTTTCAATAACCTTATTTTAAAATGTTGTCTTAATTAAAATGGGTCCGCAGTAGGCCAGTATGTAACAGTGGCGGTCCGAGATTGATAGATTGCCTAAATCTTGACGGTTTATGAAAATTAGCGCCCATGAGTTCTTGTGACAGGAACGTTACTCGACTTGCTAGCCATGTAAATCTTCTGAGAAACCCGTTACTCGACTTTCTAGCTATCGATGCCGTCCATGAGTTCATCTGAGATACTCTTTACTCGACTTGCTAGCCATCTAAAATTTCCGGAGCGGCTAGCGCCGCCCACGAGTACTTCTTGAGCAGAGCTCGTTACTCGACTTGCTAGCCATGTAAAATTTCCGGAGCGGCAGCGCCGCCCACAAGTTCTTCTGAAGCAGAGCTCGTTACTCGACTTGCTAGCCATGTAAAATTTCCGGAGCGGCTGGCGCCGCCCACGAGTTCTTCTGAAGCAGAGCTCGTTACTCGAATTGCTAGCTATGTGTAATTTCCACGACGGCTTTTGCTGCACATGAGTTCTTGTCAGACACTGGTTACTAAACTTGCTAGCCTTCTTCCGAAAAGCTCGCTTTACTCGACTTGCTAGCTATGTGATTTTTTTGGGGCGGCTCGCTCCGCCTGTCTTCGGACAGCCTCATTTTTCGAGTACAAGTAAAAGTATATTTTGCTGATGTAAATAAGGTTTTTTTTCACATGTCCTAAAAGATTTTTGACAGGGGTACGTGGAATTGTTTATAGTGTGAAAGTGGTATGTGTGTGACTGGATGTGACTGCAAAAAGTTTAAGAAACCCTGATCCAGTAAATATATTTTTGTTCTAAGTTAGTTAGTTTACTTCTTACTTGAGCTAGGGTTCCGCACAAAAATTGTGAACCAAAAAGGGTTCCGTAGCCAAAAGAATTCGGGAACCGCTGCTCTACGCAATGCGTTAATAAAAATATCAACATTGTTTACACTCCAACCAAAAAACATATATGATTCGGAAAGTTTCCAGGAATATTCCAGGAAGATTCCCGGAATGTTTCCGAGCCGCCCATCTATAGTTAGGAAATCACAGAAATCAGAATTTTTATTGTGGATCGTAGTATAGTAGAGATGTTATATTTTACAGTGTTCTTACGTCCTGCCATAAGGCATACAAATAAATAAATCATCAATTAATACATTAGTAATTTAGTAAAAATAATTTAACATGTCAAAATAAGAAATTTTGTATGTCAACACAACACAACATCCAGGCATACATTTTTGTAGCGTTGCCTGCTAAAAGCGAAATTCATCTTTTTACATCCGCACGTAAAAAACAGTTCGCAAACTACCGTCCCAGCATCGTAACGAGTTCATACAAACGAAGTTATTCCGCGTAAACTGAAAATGTATTCAGTCCAGCACGGCTCACACGAACATGGCATAACTTTACCACTGAAGACGAGTATTTATAAACACAGCACCGCGTGTTTTGCCTCGGAACGGTGGGTAACCGCTTTGAACTGGTTACGGAATGAATCGATGCGCCAATCAATAACGGCATATGTCAACCGACAGATTTACCAAGCTTATCGATTCTTGATTGGAATCTACAGCGTGTAAATAAATTAAAGCAAAATGATGAACTACTTTGTTATGGATATCATTCTGAGCAACTTTCATTATGAAACCAATTTGATTAGGGCAACTTGATTTTTCACTTCCCAGTACATTTTGGTCTGAGTGCATCAGCTGATTTGTGTGGATAAGTGAGAAATAAAGTTGCTCTGATCAAATCGGTTTCATAATGAAAGTTGCCCAGAATGATGTCCCTAACAAAATAGTTTCTCATTTTGCGATAATTCATTGTTGATTGTGCAAGTCGTTCTGAGAACGAGGGATTTTTCAACAACTAAGTATACGAAACGAAAAGTTATTGACGAATCTATTGACCTGGGTGACCTGGGTCTGTTTAAATTATGTCGCGTTACGCCTTGTCCTATCCTGGGTGGCAGAGGCACTGTTGGTATTCGAGCTTTTATTAGGGCATTATCCCTTCTGTGATTAGGGATAAGTTTGGTAAACTAATGTGGACATTTTGTGTCGACTTTTCACGTGCGGTATATGACATTGTGCATTCTCTCGTTTTGTTATATAATAATAATAACACATAATAATAGACGTCCTTTGCACGAACGCACGTGCAGTGTGCATATTATGAATAGTTCAGACAGGCCAGCAGGCGTGTCACAATCTATTCGTAGAATCTAAAATAAATTACCTAATTAGCAGCCATTACGAACATGGGCACCAGAAACACCTGCTTGCTTTTACTTTTACCTAACCTTACACCATCATCACCACCATCTTTTATACAATCATAATATTTATGCTAATAGATAAGCTGATTCGTAGGATAGAAATGTAAACTTAGATATCAAAATAACAACAAAATGTAAGTATTTACGTTTAGTTTGGCATTTGATCAACTATAAATAAGTTGTACGCCTACTCACAATAGATTCGGGGTTCGATGAACTCTATTAATAGCTATCATTTGGCGTCTATTATTTGCACCTTCTTATATAGATCCAATAAAATTTAAACCGCGAGACGTAACTGAGCGTTAAATTAACTAAATATTATTAATCACTAGTTGTTTGCCGCACCGAGGGGCACAGGCCTTTTCAATTTTATGACTTTTTCAATGAATTTTGGGACCACATCTCAATATTGAAACTTGAGAAATGCTAGAAAACTGATGGCAACATTTCTGACTGCTGTGTGTTTTTTAAGATGTATTTGGCTTGTCTATCAAAACACGCAGTCAGTAGTGCACTAATAAGTCACTAAATGAATTTTGCCATTATTACATATTATTTGTTTGTTTTTCTTCTTATTATTATAATATTTGTAACTATTTTTAACTTTTGACTATTTTATATTGGACACTTGTCTGTAAAATAAACAATTTAATTTAATTTAATTATTTGTTTTCTAGGATTTCTTGCCAAGCTTGTACAAAGTGGAACCGCTGAAAATCTGTCAGATTTCAAGTTGTGTGCTTAGACAACAGTTGTTTTGCGTGTGACGCCTTCAGAGCCTTCATAATTTCAGTAACTAAACCTTATAGGAAACGGAACCTTCTTATAGTATTCATGTAAAAACGGACGAATTATCAATTTTGCCTGCGACAGGATACGCATGTAAAGATAAGACAGTTATCGAACAACACCGGGAAATTGTGAAAAAAAAAAACAGTTTCGATTCGTGGTATCTTTGCTGTGATGAAACGGTCGATACGCCCTTATCTGACTTATCGGTATAGCAAGCATAGCGATAGGGTACAATATTGCACCTGCAATTATGTTAAAAATTCCGCGTACTAACGTGTAACATTAATGTTTAGATTGTTCAGTAACTGTCAGCGTAGCTAGAAACAAGGAGTCAATATTGGCATCAATCTTTGAAGTCTCTGGCGGGCGAGCTCGAATCATTTTCCATTTTCCACGGCATGTCCCACTAAAGAGAACTTAGGTAAAATTCACAATACCAGCGTGTAAATATTCCGCGGTCACCCATCCTAGGTAAACTAAGGATATTATGTTTACACGTAAGTATGTGCCAACTGATATCTCACAAGGTACGAAATCGATTAATAATAGTTAAGCGACGGTGGCAGTGATCTGGCTCAAATTTTCTATTTAAATTAACATTTTCATTTAATTATTATAATCTTAATCGAAATATAATATATATTCTTTATTTTTCACTTCTCCATACAAATCAGCTGACCCACTCAGGCCAAAATGTAGAAGAAGAATAAGATGAAGAAATACAAGAGATGGAACTTTTACTGATTCTATACTGAAAATCTATCTTGATAGCTTTGGACACATTATTCTCAGTATTGATCCTACAATGAAAATGTATGTACATGAATTGTTCAAAATTTAATATAGTTAATTAATGTAGAAGCAAGTGTGTTCATTTCACAGACCACTTGGCCGCTTTTTCGGCTTTTGTTTTACTGTTTTTTTTTATTTAACCTAGATTTTACTGCAGTTGCATTACAATGTTCAAATCTGCTCTACTAAGCCTGAGTTCAATGGCATTAAGGTAGTAATTTCAACAGTCACTTGTAACGGCTTTACACTTTACTGATAAGATAATTTTCCTTAGCTTTTTCCTTTCATTAAGTAATATGGATTGCCTGAGATTTAAAAACCGTCACAATAAAGGCGGTTGTGCATGTTAACTTATCGGTAGGTAGGGGCGCTTGTGTAGTGGGAGTTCTCCCCCATACAAAACGAACTGACAAGCGCATGTCAAAGTCAACTTCATAATTTGGGTAATGGCCCAATAATATAATGGGCTATTTATTACTTTTTCTTGATTCCTACTTCAGAAACTTTCTCGCCAGGCCAGTGGCTCCTTCGGTAAAACGGTAGCCCTTACTCAGACAAGGCTAACGTTGGCCATATTGGCCCTAGTGTGACGAAAACGTTTATACGTTGTTGTTAAACCATTATTCTTCGTTTGTTTACTGGATAAATGAAACAAACTAAACCATGACTTAACCTGTTTTGTTGAGTATCCCATAAAACTCTTTTAGTATTGCACAGTTTATCAGTAGTTATTAAAGTTAAGTTTTATGAACCACTTCCAAACGGCCTTGCTGAACAGGGCTCCTAACAAGGCCGATATAATTAATCCGTCGTTTAGCGGAAAACTAACGCAGTGACAACTAAAATATCTGCTTTTCCATAAACTATATAAAAAGGTGTGTATGTCGTGTGTCGAAACATTAAATGCTTACGACATTATAATCAATCACATATTAATAGCTCAACGAACATTAATTGAACACAATCGTGTAACTAAGAATGTATTCGCAAAAATGTTTAAAAAATAATACTATTGAGTATTATATTGATATCAAATAAGTTGCAAATAACCTTTGAACGTAAATTACGAAAAAAATGAGCTAAAACGGCCTACTTAGGGGCCTGTTCCTTGGAAGGCCAAGCAATTAAATTATCATCTATGAAAACGTTTCTCTGTTCAACAACATAAAACAGTTTTTTACACACTAAATAGTTTAATAGTATCCATAATAAATCATAAACCCCATGTGCCCAACAAAGCCGAATAAGGTCAACTGGCAAAATTTTGAACGGCCTTATAAGGAACCATTGACTTTTCTAGAAACACTACCGATATTTTGACTAAAATGGTTTTTTTTTATTTTTTTCTCTAATACCATAACAAATCTGTATCTAGCTAGGTACATTTGTAGGTCTCTAGGTTTGCTGGAAAAGATCTCTTATTAGAGATAAGCTTGCCTTTGTTCATGTATTTTTTCCATTATTAAGTGTCTGTATTCTGTTTTTGTGCAATAAAGTATAAATAAAGTATAAATCTTCATTCTATTGATTCAAAGTAAAAAATAATGATTATAGTGGATTATTCACCGGTAAACAACGGTAACGTTTTGTTGTGAGTGAAATTACAATTCGTCGACGAGCGAAGTCAACAAAGCAAGGGGACGCACGCGACGACAAATTAGCGACGCGTGCGACTCGTCGCCGCGTCTGTGTCCTTGAGTCTGATAGATGTTAGTGTCAGTGGAAGGAATTTGTGATCACATGGATACGATAGATACGACTTTTTAACAATCGGCCTTCCAAAGAACACGGCCTTAAATGGACCTTAGATAGATTTTATATTCATGAAAAAATATTGGAAATGGTACCTACTGACAGACAGCCAGCACATTAATGAAAAGGTGACACTTGCTTGTGACATTGCTAAGATATCATTTTGGCAACAATTCATTGGATTGAAATAATATACTGGCCTGGTTAGAGATAATAGAGACTGCACGCACAAACTCGTGTGTTTGGTCTCGCTTGCCTCGGACGGTCTTACCCGAGTTGAACATTTGATATGAACATACGATAGTAAATAGTATAGGTATGTTGTTCTAAAAATCTAGCATACAAAATACGAAAACATGTGAATTGTTAAAATGCAATAAACACGTTTTATTACGTATTGTATGTATGCGGCTCTACTGTGTTTATTGCATCACATTCAATAATTTTCTGTATGTTGAACTTAGGTACAATTTTCCTTAAAACAGACCAAGAATGGTTTAGGTTTTATTTTAGAATATCGACACGACAAACAGTAAAATATTTGTCAAGATAGATTTGTAAGTTTCTATATTACTACAAGTTGTTACTAAAGTAAGTTATTTGTATTATCCTTATTATAAGGTGTGACAGATCGCTCCCGTTAAACTCTTTTATATGGACCGTGACAATAGGCTAGGCTAGACAAGTCAAGTCAAGTGAGGTCCAGCGGGGCGCGCGCGGCGCCCTTGTAACTTGCGAACCATTGCCCGCCGGATATGTAGCAACTTCGGAATCCTATTGCTTTCTACGCGTTCTCGTTCTAGAAACGTCATTAAACCGCGCGTCAGTGACCGACGCAAACTCTCAGGTAACAAACAGCGCGTACAATAGGTGGCCTTGGCTATTCGCCGCTTTTTTTGCAACTGAATGGCCGCCAAAAAGCTGCTCATTAGAGCAGGAGTCCGGCGGATTGAGCTGGTGTTACCGAACAGTCTCGACGTGTTGGCATGGTGTCTTCACAACCCTTTTGAGTGTTGTATGGGGGAGAGCGCGTGAGAATGGTATTCTAGAGGGGTGGGTCGCGGGGTGCGGGGCGCCGGCGGCGGCGCGAGCGGGCCGGCTCACAATGGAAATTTCCACTGGCATCGTCGTCGGCAGCACACACACCACCAAGGCGCCGGCACAGGCCGACAAGCGAGCGGCTGTAGGCCGTCTCACCTCCTCGGCCGCGCGCCGGCGCCACGCCGCGCCCGCCGGCTAGCGGCTGTGAGCTGACGAAAACTCGCCGAAAAATATCACTCTAGCCAGCAGCTACACTAGACTTTCAGCTAGACTCTAGTCCAAGATTGTTGGAAGTTTGGAACTGGTGCTCGACATAAGTAAACAATTGGGTTGTTAATCAGAGGCACCAGATAACTGCAACAAATCCCAGGGCTATTTTTAAAAGAGTCAGCAGAGTCAATTCTGCAGATGATTGATAATAATGATGATGGATTGTTACAATTCATAAAAGCGGTCCACTGAACCCTTGGAACGGATAGCGCTAGATTGCAATGACGCAAATCATATCACTTTATCATTTCCTGTTCATTTTAAGCGAAATACCTAAATTAAAACACGAAGGATCATTTAGTAAAAGCACAGAATAGATAATAGTATGGTAAAAGTGTAGTTCGGTACCTACGTATTTGGTAATGCTTTAAAATTTCTTGTTTTAATCAAGTAATTTACGAGGCCCGTTCTGAAATAAAATAATCTATAATGGGTGCTTTTTATAGTAGCTGTTTATCCGACAAGCCATGCTTTTTTGTAGCTATACATCTATATCTAATAATAATCGGTTAAGTGCGGGTCGGTATCGCACACGAAGGGTACCGTACCATCGTACAACAAATCAAAAGCACTCAAAACAATAAAAAAATAAACAAAAAGAAAATTTAAAAAGTTTATGCCTTCACGAGATTTGAACCGACGACCTCCGGATTGAGAGTCTACATCATACCGCACCGGCTAACCACAACCATGTGGGTTGACCCGAAATATGCTATCATATTTAAATGTGTAGTATATTGTGTCTATGTCATGGTTGCTATGACAATAAATAAACAGTTTCAGTCAAGATCTCCATTTTGAAATGCGTAAGTGTATCTAAACACGTCTCTTGTATCGGGGCCCCCTTTAATTTGCAATATCTCTCGTATTTCAGTATTTGTGGTTGGTGCGGCAACAGATATACACATTCTGTGAAAATTTCAGCTTTCTAGCTATTACGGTTCGTGCAGACGGACCCGGTGACAGACAGGACGGACGGACGGACGGACGGACGGACGGACAGACGGACAGCGAAGTCTCAGTAATAGGGTCCCGTTTGGCACCCTTCGGGTACGGTACCCTAAAAACGGTGAAATAATATGTCCTTTTCCTGAAAACTGTTTGTGGCAGATCATTCATTGCCCACCACTGCTCAGGGTACCAGATTACGCCATTTTACGAACGGTGTAGATTACGGGAGGTATCACAAGTTTGGGAAACAATCGATAGTCCTCCGGTTGTTGGTATCGGGTGAGTTTGAACAATGGGACGATGACAAGGTGATAATTGGCCCCCAGAAAGGTCTAGTTAAATACGCAACAAAAAACTGTAAACTTGGTGTACGATACCGGATTGAGTTACTTCCTAAGTTCGGTTTTTATCGTCGATTGTATTTGCGCGAGCTGAATGAGACTCCTCCGATAACAAATTGACCGATTTCTGATGATATCCAAAGAGCTTGAAGATGAAGGATGATTTTAATAACTCGAGCCAATAAGGCCTGTGGATTGCAATGTATGCGTGTACAGTGCAGGGCCGGGCAATGGAGTTGCACTGACGAAACTTTTACCTTCATACGGATGCCGGATGGAAGTATGTACTCCCATTTCTCAGGTCTCTTTCAGGGCTGTATGCAATATGTAGGTATTTGTATGATGTATATGTATATTTATAGATTTTTTGCAGTTAGACGTCTTAATGTATGACGGGTCGATGTTAGACTTCAACGGCTAAATACGGTATTATTCGACAAAATATGGTAATCCTTTCAGATAGTAGCGTAGAAATCTATATTTCATTATATTTTAAGTAAAATATGTATTTTTTTGCGGATTACAGGTTTTAAAATGTATAAACTATCGAAATTAAATCTGTGACGAAAACGCTCTGTCTGACGTTTATCTCTCTGGTGACGTCACACGCTCGTCACTGACATCTTGCTTGACAAATAAATCCAGTCAGTTCGCGCCTTTTCGCGGTAAAACTTTTCTTTGTGCTGTGTGTGTGCTATTTCTGAAGCAGATTTTGGGATTTATAATAGTTTTGTGAATTACTAGTGGAACTCACCAACCATTCGTTTCGAAGCTCGAAATAGAGTAAAATTTTGTGCGAGTTGATCGCAGCACCCTACCCAGGATCGATGTTTTTATGGTTGCACTATGATTCAATATTAACGCGGATTATTTTGCTGCTGAACTTAAAATATAAAAACAGGTGTAAGTACCACCATGTAAAAAAAGAAAAAGATAAAGATAGTCTTTTTCAATTATTTAACAATTATTTATACAATTATTAAGATTAGATACTACTTTCATGAATTTCAATTAGATTTTGATTGAAGTATATATTGTATTTCATTATTATTAGAGGGTTTTTTTTTTCATTTGCTCATTGGGTAAAGGCCTCCTTCAGCAGTTTCCAATGCCCGCGATCTTTGGCAGCTCGTATCCAGTTATTACCAGCCGTCTCTGTTATGTCATCCGACCAACGTTTTCGGGGGTGTCCTGTCCACGTGATCGGATTCCATCTTTAGAGGTCCAATGCAAGATGCGTTCGCTCCAACGTCCTTCTGTAGCCCTGGCAACATGCGCTGCCCACTTATATTTCAGTTTGCAGCCACCACCACGTAACAAGTTAGTAATTATTTTCGTAACTTTCATAACTTTTATTTCACTTTTCCTGCACTGTTTGCTGTTATCTGTTTTACTGGTGGGAATACGATGGCGGGCGTTCACTCACGAGCATGTGACGTCATGCGAGTCATGTGACTGGTGCCATTAAAAATTCAGCGTTTATGGCGCATTTTTTTCCAATTCAACAATATTATTAATTTGTATTGATAATACGGAACATATCCCGGAAATATTAATGTAGTGCGCTTAAAATGTAATAACATATATTTTATCACTTCTTCCAAAATGAGGTCAATACCATATTGTACAGGCTGCTAATGCATGAGGATGATGAGTCCATCAACATTTAAGTTATCGGTTTCAGGCAAGTTTCAGGACAGGACATGAATGTGCAGAAACTTAACCTTGTTTCCTATCGTTGAAATGAATAGATCTGGTCAAATGGGTAAATGAAATACAGACTCCGTTCTTACGGAGTCATCGGTGATAATTACAGCGGCTCTACTTCCGCGGATGAATCCAAATATAGGTACGAGGTAGGTAGGAAAACTTGCATGTACTTACCTAAGTAGCTACCTACTCGTTGTTATTTTTAGTGCTATATTTCCTCTTGCAGCTATTTATTAATAACATTCAATTAAAATAGCATATTTTTCCCTATTCTCTTTATTAAGTACCGATTTTCGATTCCCGGTTAGTTTGCATTGCACTGATGTCTGGTCAAAAATGTGATGAGATGAATGTGATGTCCGGCTTTTTTACTGTTTTCAACGCGTAATAATTCGTGTTAGTTTTACATGTGTAAAAAAAACAAGAAGTGCTGAATATTTTATGTTATGGCCACATGGCTGGCCATTTCATAATATGGCCAATTCTACGATATGGTGCTGAGATACAGAGGTAGATATTTAATTGTACCTACAGCGTATCTGCATTCTAATTAAAGTTGTGATAAGCCCAATAGATAGGAAAATTAAAATCAATTTAGATTTTTTAACCGTGCTTAATAGTGCTTTATTTCACAGTAAAGAAATGGTAAAGAAATACTAAAACTCTGTTTTCATTGCATTGTATGTCAGCCAGATTGATTGCGTGCGTCTGGGCTGATCGCTTTGTAACCATAATCAATTACGTACCAACCAGTCGTTGAGTAAAAAAAATATTTTCAGCTTTCTGGCTTGACGATAAAACGACATATTGAATGAACGAGGCGATTTCCATGGCACATATTTAATTTAGTCATACATATTCGAAGTTCCAAGAAAAAAATTATCAATATAGGGTTATGAATATTAAAACTATATAAAATTACGCATAGCTTTAGATCGCATGGCTTTAGTGACTCCCGTACAAAGGATTCCGCATCATCGTACAAGAAAAGTCACGTTTATTGTCAAAAAATATATTGTTGTGTGAAGGGGGTGTCTCCCTTTTATTTTGAAAATAACGTTTAGGTACCTACACTTACGAACGAATGAACTACCTACCTAGTTGTTTATTTGTTGCTCTACTTATTCGTATTAGAATTATACTTATTCTAGATAAGTAAGCTAAAACTAGTTTAATATGAATAAAAAATAAATCAAGGCTGTCAATAACTTTGGTTTTCTACCTAAACACCGTAGAATAACAATAATTGAAATAAGTTAATTATTTATACTTATGTATAACTCCCGGAATGTAACTTGGCCATTGAGCGTTTGTTGTATTTGTCTCGCTCTCTCACAAAGACAGACTTTGTGAGAGAGCAAGACACTGTGACGCCTGACGACTGTACATGCCATGCTGTAAAATTGTTGAATTTTCATAGTAATCGCAATGGATCCAAAACCTATAGGGTACTTCCCGTAGGCCTACAATCATCAAATTTGGCATAAGGTAGCACCACAAGTAAAGGGAAAAATCTGAAAACTGCAAATTTCTGTCATGTTTGGTTTGGTTTCCATGTATGACATCATACATTAGTTTTATATGTGAAAACCTAATTATACGTGTTACGCTCTCCCAGTGTGATCGGAGCCCTTCTAGACCGGTTATTTTCTTCTCTTCCAGCTAGTATTCGAGACCAGGCATCTCGCTTTGAAGGTGGAGCCTCGAACTGTAATGCCCCAGACCCAGAGGTCATCAGGTATCAAGGCCCGACAGAAACATATCTCACGTGTCGGGCCTCAGCCTCCTAATTGTTTTCACTACCTAGATTAGTCTACTCAGACGCTAAGCGGTTACACACGTAAACACACACAAACACCGTTTCTTGTCTAGAGAAAACGATTTGTACTGCTCAAGAACATCAATCCTGAGTACTGCTCATTACTAGCCTACACTAACACACCCACCTACCACAAGTAGGGTGAGAGAGCCTAATTCCGCACACCTCCATGTATCCACACTTGGCATAAATACCTCAGTATCATTTATTTACTTTAAATTCACATTTTTCTTCGGGAAATCGTACTCTATTTCATAGACACGTGTAATACATTTCATCTCAATTACTATTCACGTGACCTGTCAGTGGTGTGTTTTCTGTTCGGGTCATAGCATGGAGACCTTTTGTGGGTTAGCGATTTCGTAATTTTATAGTCGCATAAAGACTAATAAGCATTTGAATATCGCATCGCATGGGTGTACGATACAAGGAAATCGTTAAAAATTACAAATTCCTAATTACGCACACATGTTAAAATCAGCAGAGTGAGCGCTTTCAAGTAGGTACAGAATTTTGAACTTTATTACGAAGGCAATCAGATTTATATTTCAGCTCGCCATATTTCATCAGATGTTTTGTTGATTGTTTCATCATCAATATTTTCAGTGCCTTGTCTGATTGTTTGTCACTCGTTATTGTAGGGGCAAAAATAGGATTAAGGTGTTAATGACTACAGCCTTGTCCAATATTAACAAATGCCCTCGATAAAGTAGAACCAGTGTAAAAAAATATATTATTATTAAGGGCACATATTTCCGTAATTACCGAATAACCAGGTAAAAAGCTAAAAAGCTTTTTTCAGGAGTCATCAATGTATACTATACCTACCTACTCAATATTTAGCCGGAAGGAATTTTAGAGGAAGATTGAGCCATTCTCCATCACGCTAGCTCAGTGCGGGTTAATGGAGGGGTGTAAGGCTAGTGGCCAACCTGACTGCCAGAAGTTATGAAACTACAAAATCTGTGTATTTTTTATTAATAAATAATGTTGATGAAACAAGCAGACAGATGTTTTTGCTAGTTTTCAGCTTCTTTCACGTTTAGAATGAGTGTACGATATAAGGAAATAAATACAAATTGGCACAAAGTGTGCAATACTAGGAAAATTGGGTCCCTGGGGCTAAATTAATTAATTACTTCGAAACCTAAAGAAAGTCGCTTTATTTTAATACATCATAGTAATCTCAGATAGTTTACCTACTGCAAAAATATATAAATAGTCCTAAAGTTGTTCATTTATATGCTACAGGAAGTTGAAAGTGAAAAATGTTTGATGTGTGCGATATTAGGCGCTCTCACCCTAGTACTGAACTCATGTGAGACGACTCGGTACTTTCAAAAGCAATTACCGCATAGCTTTGTGTAGGTAAAACTTTATGACGACGGTGTAAAATTATCCGTCATAAAATGTGGAAGTAAATCAATAAAAGTAAAGTTAAAAAATTCGCAGTAAAAAAAGTAGGTAAAAAAACTTACCTTTATCACCGCTGGTGCCAACGGGATAGCAGCTTGGTTGTGTAGATGCTTTTTCGACATTCTCGAAGGTTTTCTGCTCCACTCGTATTGGAAACAACACGAAAATTTCAGAGCAAGAATTAAATGCTTGAGTAAAAGTTAACGAGATCTTATTCCGAACGCGCTACCTTCGCTGTAACTCCTGAATCGGTGTAAAAAACTTTTCGCCGAGCGGAATTAAGACTATTTCGTCAGAATGGTGTTGTTAGGAAGAACGGAACTCTTGGAGTGTTCCATTCAGGATTTCAGTGACACTTTAAAATGTTTCGAGTAGAATATATAAAAAAAAGTGAAATAAAAATGTGAAAGTTACGCGACGGACGTTTGCCGTCGACTGCGGTGTAGTCGGCAATGAATGAATAATGGTCGTCGGTCGGTGATTCAATTCAGTGGACGATTTAGACGACGACGGAGAGTCGAGCGGGACACAGAGCTGCGATGGAGCAGGAGCGAACCATACCCGAAGGCACCCGACTCTCCGGGACCCAAATCTCCGAATCCTTCACGGTTTCAATAGAATAGCGGAATTTTCGGTTTTGAAACTTGCGTGCGTTTTTTTTTGGACACCCTATTATTGATAAAGCATTGCAAGCTATGTGCTGGGTAATGGTCAGTTCCCAAGCTAAGGGTTAATGTCGCGCGCGACTAAAGGGCTCTACATGGGTCTACTCACGATGCAATCGGTCGCCTGCAACTTGTATTTCCCTCCCTGTCTATCTTCCTGTTCCGTCCTTCTCTACCGGTTGCAAGGCAACCTGCCTTCTATGAGTTGTAGCGACCGATTGCAAGCCAGGTTGCATCGTGAGTAGAGCCCTTAAGGGATGTAGGCGCCATTGATACTTTTTAGAGTTCAGTATGATTAAGCTTGTCAAACATGTTATGCTAGGGAACCTTTACTTTAGGTGAGATCATGATAAATACTTAAGAGCTTTAGCTTGCTGAAAAGGCACATCCCTAGGATGCAAGGAGGTAATTATTTTTAAAAGGCTCATTTCCGGCATTAATTTAAGGCTTCTCTAATGAGAACGAGTGACAGGACTAACTCTAACTGTATCTAATAGGCTATTAGCACTATTATAGCACTGTACACTGTCTGTCTGCAAGTTTCTGAAATTCTTGGCACCTCAGTGCTCTATGGAGGGGTTAGCGGCGCATGAGTACAATACAAAGGAGACTTAACATGGGCGAGAGAGAGAGAGAGAGAGGTGATGACGGCATGCCAGGTACCAAGAAATATGGTACCAAGATAAGGCCTTGATAAGGCCCGTAATTACAGGTAGGTGCCCTATAGTTGCGTTCGGATTTGCATAGGACATTACTTGTCAATTCTCATTTTTAACCGACTCGACTTCACAAAAGGAGGAGGTTTAGAAATCCTCGGGATTTTTTTAAGTGAACATTACAATGATATATTGGGATATACGTTTTTGTCTATCAACTAAGTAGGTACTTAAAAGTATTACTTACAAGTGTTTCGCATCGCTCGCGGTATTGTCGACTATAAGTACACGATTTACATTATTATTATTATTATATTCTTTTGGCCTGCTCCTCAAATGAATCTGGGCCGCGAGACGCGTACAGAATCGCATGACAATAGATATAGCGAGGGCGCAAAATATCGGTTTGTTTATAGCCGAGGCGCGTTGGCGCCGAGCGAGAACAGAGACTTTAACTGAGTGACAGTCAAACTTTGAGTGATCGGCTGTGTATTCGGGTCGAGCTATGGGCTTACATGAGACCCATCTTCCACGGTATTCTGCCGCTCACTGTCAACTGTCACTCAGTTAATTCTGCCCCAGGATAGAACATTGGAGTCGTCACATTTCCATCACCTTTTTAAAAGCTTTTATTTAGTTTCACCTGTCCATTTATTACAAGTTTGTTACTTTGTTAGTCTCAATCAAGGTCTCCAAAATATCTTTTAAGTGTGCAGACATGAACTCCATAAATGGGTGATCGTGACGGATGAAATATCCTTCTTGAATTAGAATAAGTGCGTAGATTTTGTCGTTCGTTTTACTGCTGCTGGGGGCAACGATCAGCGTGTGACATTGGTTAGCCCCAAAACCGGTATGCCTTAGGTATTGGACTGCTAGAAGATCCTTTTCCGTACCTGGACGACAATAGGACCTAATTTAAACGGGACCTTATTGCTCCGCTGTCCGTCTATCCGTCCGACCGTTATTTATCGGGCTGTTATGAACCGTAATGGGCTCTACTCACAGTGCAATCTGTCTCGCGACTGTTGCTGCAACTTGTATTTCTCTCTCTGTCTGTCCTTCTCTAGCGGTTGCAAGGCAACCTGCCTTCTCTAGCGGTTGCAAGGCAACCTGCCTTCTATGAGTTGCAGCGACAGATTGCAAGCCAGGTTGCATCGTGAGTCGAGCCCATAATAGGTAGAGAACTAGAGACTAATATTTATTTATTTAACATCACATAAATAACAGTGGGTTTATATACAGTAACAAATTATAACTAAACTAAACGCAATAAACGTTTTGAGTTTGAGTTTGAGTTTGAAAACTATAGGTAGGTAAAAACTAAACTAACTATAACTAAACTAGGTCAAAAATTTCGCCCAGATCGCTGCCAGGCGGGAGGGTGCCCAAAACGCTGGCACCGTTACCTCGCTGTATCGCAATGCTGATGCGTTGAGCGAGGTAGGTGCCAGCTCTCTGGTCCCCTGACGCTTCGACGAGCCGCTTAGATATATCTTTAAGTGCTCGTCTAGAGACTTGAATTTTGCACAGAAAATGTAGGTATTTCTGTTACCACTACAGAAGTGGTATGTGCACACAAAATGTAGGTACTAATTTGAAGGTAGTCTCCATACAAGATAAACTTGTTTCCTTGTTCAATGATACGGAACCTATAGGTCTAACCTCTCACCCAGACTTATGCCAACAATAGGAACAATCATCTTATAGAAATAAGCTTTTCGTAATCGGTGTTCTCTCATAAGGACATAGGCCGAACAAACTTACAATGTAGAATAGACGTCGAAGCGAGGGAGGAAAGATGATTCCTCCATCATAGATCCAAAACCTCCAAACAACAATAGTCGTCCGTCACGCAAAGGTCAGGGCTCGATTCGACCCCCCTCCCCTCCCCGCTCCGGCGCGGCGGCGCCCCTGGATGAGCAGATCAATGGTCCTGGCGCCAGCCAGTCTGCATTCCCGTAACGTCATACGCTTGCCCTATAGCAGGGGCAGCGACGGACGTTTTGGCGCTGCTTACTATACATATGCTATTGCGTTTTACCGTTTGAAATTGGATTATTCGGTATCCGATGGATCAAAATCATGTTCCAAGAATTCACTTTACCCCTAGATACACCCCGGATAAACAAGTACAACCATAGGTTTACTAACTATCTAATAGGCTGCCACGCTGCAAAATAAAAATACTGGCCTTATAACAGGCCATTGTACACTAAACAATCACTTGACAGTTACAGGTGCAATCGACAGCACCCTATGCAGGGGTTGCATGGAAGTGGAGGAGACAGTCGAGCACATGTTGCTGGCATGTCCATCCACAATTGAAACCAGAATTCTGGGAGAACCTACAACGACCCATGAGCTCCTTGAACATCCAGGCCTCCTGCTCCAGCTTGTGCCGGAATTGGGGTGGCTGAACTAAATGAGCGGGAGAAGGGGAAATGCACAAAGGCCCCGCGCATGTGGGCCACGTGCAGGCACTTCAGCCCCCTTACAGAAGAACAGAAGAACAGAAGACAACAAAGTGATCCTATAAGGGTTCCTCTAAAAATGACTTAATTATAAATTGGATTTCGGGTTGAGGAAATCGAATTCCATAAAGTAGGTACTACAACATGTTACGTCCCAACTGAAATTGTTTAAAAGTAAGTCGGAATTAGATACTATTCAAAAAGAAAGGCCGGTATAATCTGGTTTTATATCTAAGTCCAATTATAAATATAAAATTATACAAACAAACCGCCCCAAGAATCGCCCGGACCAAAGGTGCCCATAACGCTGGCTGCGTTACCGCGCTGCACGGCGAGCGAAATCCTCTGGGCCAGGAAAGCCCCGGAGCGGTTGCCAAAACCTCGGTCCCTCAATCGACGGCCGATGTCCCTGATGAAGTCCCTACCCTCAGAACCCCATACCCCAGTGGTCTCGACGGCCAAAGAAACAAACAGATAATTTTCCATTAGCTGCGCGTATTTTATGCGCTTTTGCCGCGCCGCTGATTCAGCAGCAGCACCAGGGGTTACCACAGTTGACTAAATTACATATTAAAACAGGATTATCTCAGAATCGACGAAAGTTGTCAAAGAATCTTTGTTGTTTGTAAATTGAATTCACTATCAATCGACATACAGTGGTGGGTGGTAACATAACTAAAGACACCCACTTATTGACCACGAAAAAGTTTAGTTATGGTGGTACCATTAGCTGAAATAGGTATTTAATCTAAGTAGATTATTTGTTATAAAACCATTCACGAATTTGTATTCTTATAATTTGGGACAAAAGTTAAGTTATTTTCGGTAGTAGTTTAGACACCACTGGTCACTGTGGGAACGTAGGACGTTGACATACTTGTAGCTGGCGATTTAATTAAAGACAATAAAAGCAGGGATCTGTGTTTTATCTGTGGTTCTAAGTTAAAACAAATAAAATAAATCTTTTTTTCTAGGATATGATTATTTATGCTGTGAAACATTCCAAGAAGATCAACACGACCGAAAAAGAAACCTAGAAAACCGAGACCAAGGAAAACTACTCTGCAGGAAGAGTGAATAACCGGCCAAGTGCGAGTCGGACTCGCACTTGGCCGGTTATTAAGTAAATAATATACTTAATATATTGTGAACATTTTAAGCGTCTCCCTGCTACCATTATCCATATCGAGCAAAAATATTCACGTTTGTTGTACGGGAGCCCCCCTTAATATTAATTTATTTTGTTTTTTGTTTTTGTTTTTATAGCGGCACGAGAAATACATCATCTGTGAAAATTTCAACTGTCTAGCTACCACAGTTCATGAGATACAGCCTGGTGACAGACAGACAGCGAAGTCTCAGTAATAGGGTCCCGTTTGGCACCCTTCGGGTACGGAACCCTAAAAATAAAAGAACTTTATTCTAATTTACTTTGTTTGTATTTTCATGAACGTCGATATTACCTAAACAACCAAACATTTACAATACAATTTAAACCAATAAATAAGGGAAAGATCAAAAGTTGCGATTCGTCCACTAGAAAGATTATTTTCAACTTTCATAAGAGTTGGTCATACAGAAAAATAACAAACCTCTTGAACTGTTCCAAGGAACTGTGAAACTTTTCAAGAAGATCAACACGACCTAAAACGAACCTAGAAAACCGAGACAAAGGAAAACTACTCATACCTACTGGGATGTTTTATAAATATGTTAGGAATTTTGTGGAATAAAGATAATTTCAATAACAACAGTATTTTATTTTATTTATTCCAAGCAAATGTGTCTTTAATTATATCGCCATCTTTGATAAGTTCTTTCTGCTTGCAACTAGGATAAACCGAATAAAGATTAAGATTTTAGTCGCTAATATTTCGTTTAAACATTACACACAATAATTGCACAAATATTTTTAAATTGTGTAGCAAGTTCCAAAAATAGTCTGAAAAAAATACAGAAAGGATACATAGCTAAGTTTTTTAATAATGCATGTGCTTATGCAGTGTTTGTAATTATAACCAACATACAAAAATGTTCCATGTTCTTTCATGATTGTATAAAATATTCAATTTTATATAATTTAAACTTTACTCAAAATTAATTCAAATCAAATGTAAAATGTAATTTAGGAATTAATAAAGACCTTTTATTTTATTTTTATTTTATTTTATTATATTTTATACTTATTTTAGTACAGAGAGCATACAATAATGCATGTCAAAAATAAACTTAATTAAAATCGATATTAGGTAGGTACTTAACAACAAATAATATTACAAATATTTACAGTGATGTTAAAATATTATAATTGTACAAATATTAAAATTATGTGTCCTCGACCTATGTCCGAAACAAATATTATTTAAAATGATTTGAATCTAAGACATTATTTGAAAACATGTAGGTAAACCAAGATACGAATGGGTTGCATGTGCATGACACATCT
This sequence comes from Argyresthia albistria, assembly GCA_963457715.1. Classification (NCBI taxonomy): domain Eukaryota; kingdom Metazoa; phylum Arthropoda; class Insecta; order Lepidoptera; family Argyresthiidae; genus Argyresthia; species Argyresthia albistria. The sequence goes on along the minus strand of OY735254.1, from coordinate 4,338,007 downwards.
TGTGACTCATCCATAATGGTAAGTAATAGGTATGCCAAGCTCCATACTAAAATGTTACATGCCATTTACTCAAAATGATTTCAAATCAAATGTCAAACTGTAATTTAGGAATTAATACTTATTTATTTTATTTCATTTTATTAAATTGTATAATTATTTATGTACAGAGAGCATACAATAATGCATGTCAAAAATTAACTTAACTAAAATCGATATTAAGCAGGTACTTAACAACAAATCAATATTACAAATATCTTACAGTGATGTTAAAATATTATAAATACAAATGTGACTACGCGTCCTCGACACCTATTTCCGAAATAAATATAATTTAAATTATTTGAATCTTTGATAACATTATTTTAAAATTATTTGTATATAAAAGTAAACCAAGATACGAATGGTTTGCATGAGCCTGAGACATCTTGTGACTCATTCATAATGGTAAATATTAGGTATGCCAAGCTCCATACTAAAATGATACATGCCCTTTTTAAGAACAAATTGAAATTACAAATATCTTACAGTTATGTTAAAAAATTATAATTACTAATGTAATTATGTGTCCTCGACACCTAAATGAATATAATTAAAATTATTTGTACATAAAAGTAAACCAAGATACGAATGATGGGTTGCATGTGCATGACACGTCTTGTGACTCATTCATAATGGTAAGTATTCTAAATCATTGCAACACAGATTAAGACGTCACAAGAATACACCGCAGAAGAAAGACCGAGCTAATCCACAGACAGACTCAAACCAGGTGAAGCATCTTCATCTTAATCATCAATACATACATATCTTAACTTAGGAGTTATGTATTCAACCTTTTAACATTCCTAACAACCAATTTAAGAAGCGTCCAGATCAACAAGGAGATACGTTTGAAGGCTGGCAAACAAGTAATCTTAAAAACATTCAGCCCGGGTGCCAAACTCAAATTCGTCCCGGATGCCGAACTCATTTGGCGCGGATGCCGAAATTCAGTCATGATGGCAGTCTATCGCTCAGTAAGGACATTCATACGGCATCTATCTGTACATCCTGCCATATATCTCTCCATTGAACTGCAATCCTAGATTGTCTACATACCTAATACCCTGTTGGTTGAACTGACTCTCTAAGAGCAGTTTCGAACTACGTCCTACCCGTCCGATCAATGGAGATTCACAGATGGAGAGAAATCGGACGACGGAATCCGGAGCTAGCGCGTAAACCATAGAAATAGTTGTACGGCTACTCCGGAGCGTAGTATCACGGGTACGGATAGGACGCAGTGCGAAGCCTCTCCAACCCGGCGCGAACCGAGCAAGCGGAAGAACTAGGCGGGCAGATCGAAGTTCGCCACATGTATTATGGGGACGTGCTTGGGATCTATCTTGGGCGTCGACTTGCAGTCGACGAGCCCCGCCTCCTTGAGCTTCCACTCCCACTTCATGGTCTGCGTCGCGTGCAGCGTCGACGCCTCCATGTGCTGGCGACGAAGCATGCCCTCCTGTCGCCGTGGAAGTTGGATCATTAATAGATGAATGAATGAACGAATGAGGAATGAGGTCACCACAATGAGCAGCTGGATAAAACTTGTGGGTCCGCCCCCCTGCTGATCAAATCGGCAGGATTGTCCTTAGTGTTGACGTAGCTCCAGCATCAATCGACGGTATTTTGTTTAATTAGCCTTACTCTGTTAGCGACATAAGCTTTAAACCAACACAGTGAACATTTATTATAAATCTTGCTGGAAGAGATGATTTATTAGAGCACATAAAGCATGAGATCTCTTCGAGCAAACCAAGTTCCCGTGAGAGCGGTTGACAGCTGACCCGAGTTATGTATCTTATCAACCATTAAAACACGAGACTGTACACACCTTGCTTTAGGGCGCGTCCCGACGATAACGACACGACAGATAGTCGTTCAGTTTATTTCATCGCGGCTTGTATTTAAAATGGAGGTGTTCCCATTAGGTTGATACGATTAATTATCATCCGCGAGTTTTATGGCTCATCCAACGATGAATTATTCGTGTCGTCATAGTTGGAACGCGCTGTTCAACCTCGTAATCCGTGGCTGTGAGTCGCGTATAGGAATGGCATGGAGATAGCTATGGCGAGTGCGCAAACAGCCGGTATTGGCTTATTGCCGGTGCTGAGACGCGCGATTTTGCGCCATCGCTATAGCCCCTGCCATGTGATTCCGTACGCGACTCACGTCACGGCCCTATTAGACATCGCCATCGGTGGCTGCGACACCGTGTAATCCCGAGTGTAGAGAGTGATTCAGCCCGCGCCGGTACTTGCCTTGATCTTCTCCCACTTGTCGTCGACCTCCTGCAGCCACGAGTTGATCTGGCGGCCGTTGCACCGGGAGCGCTGCGCGTTCCGCTTCTCCTCCTGCTCCGGCGTCGCGGGCACGTTGTACGTCTCCTCGTCGCGCAACAGCGTGCACACCGAGTAGGGGAGTGACTGGCACGAACAGAATAATAGTTGGCTTGTGTCCAAGGTAATCATATAAATCTAGGAACAAGTCTGAAGTTGAAGCATTATTTGCGATATACCTTGATAATCTCGGAATCATATATTTCCAACAGTAGTATTTATGAAGTCAGTTTTGTGCAAAAGAAACTGCATTTGATGGCAAACGCCACATGACGTCACTTAGTGCTGTTTTATAGAACTCAGGAATAAAAGTACCGTTTCGTTAGTTCCTAAACAGTATCTATTTTGACTGGCAGTCTAGTCTAGTCTAGTCGGACGCCTAGGTGCCGCCATCCAAGACGACGCGTGACGTATATTTGCATCTATGTCTTTCAGCAGAGTGGCGCGATGAAAAAGAAAGATGCTACGTCACGCGTCTTCGTGGTTGGCGGAACCTATAACTCGGCCGTGTAGTTTAGCCTGTATTCCCCACCTGGTGCGCCACGGCACGCTCGGCGCGCCCGTGCACGCGCAGGATCTCCTGCTCGACCGCCACCACCAACTTCTCCTTCTCCACGAGTTGTAGCGAGCGCATCTCCTGTCTGCGAACATCGACCGAACATTGAGCACAACGTGAACCAACCGCGCGGTGGAGTCTGAACGATTACATACATTCTTAAGGAAATAGACCCGCGCGGTGCCCGCACGATTCTCAAACCGCGCGGCACCCGCTGTAGTCTGAACGAGCGCTAACAGTGTGGACACAGACTTGAATAGTAGGGTCAGGGCCTAGGGCACTTGAGAGTGCCGTGGTCGGGTACGGATAATAGTGCGCGCGGAGAGGCGGAAACTAATTTGATGGGAATAGTGCGTCCAGGATTCTGTTGCGCCTGAAAGGTGGCGTGATGGTAGCGTCGAGTCGTTCTATGGTACTGCCAGTATTTTTTATTGGCAATACCATGGAACGACAAAATGCCTACCTACCAAATTAGTTTCCGCCTCTCTCGCGCGCAGTATCGGAGTGGACACACTCTAGTGACCACAGTTTTCACTCAGTCGCGCGCAGACGGTGACATCCGGTTGACGTGTACGTATGAAGTACTGAACTCCTTCTTGTTTGTTAGTACGTCAACATAGCGGGCTGAAAAAAGCGCAGTGGCGGTGCTCACCTCTTCTTCTCCTGCTTGACGAAGTGTACAGAACTCCTTGTACGTCAACATAGCGGGCAGACAACGCTCACCTCTTCTTCTCCTGCTTGACGAAGTGTACAGAACTCCTTGCACGTCAACATAGCGGGCTGACAACGCTCACCTCTTCTTCTCCTGCTTGACGAAGTGTACAGAACTCCTTGTACGTCAATATAGCGGGCTGACAACGCTCACCTCTTCTTCTCCTGCTTGACGAAGTGTACAGAACTCCTTGTACGTCAACATAGCGGGCTGAAAACGCTCACCTCTTTTTCTCCTGCTTGACGAAGTGTACAGAACTCCTTGTAAGTCAACATAGCGGGCTGACAGCGCTCACCTCTTCTTCTCCTGCTTGACGAAGTGTACAGAACTCCTTGTACGTCAACATAGCGGGCTGACAGCGCTCACCTCTTCTTCTCCTGCTTGACGAAGTGCTCGCGCATCTGCGTCGGCAGCCCCGGCGGGAACTCCACGGGCGGCTCCTCGGGCACGCTCGACGCAAGCGTGTACGTGCAGCGGTTCACTAGGTACTGGCTGAAGTCCTTCGGCGGCTTCGGCTTCACGGGGAACATGCTCTTTTGCCGCTCGTCGATCTGGGAATGGGGGACGAGGTTGGTGTCGGTCGGAGAGTGTTCGAGACAAAGAGACACACTGGCACAATGAGTGAAACAGTAAAAATAAAACTTGGTTGATGGCTGGGTTCACCAACAATCCCTTTTTTTTAGGGGACAATTTATTTCCTATCACGGACCACCGGTTATTACTTTTGGCCTTTAGGCGCGTGCCCACCTGTTTCCTAATATGCATGAAGGTCTGGTAGGGGTTGCAGTGCGGCGGGATCGCGCCGGCGCCCTCCATCTGCTCGATGCTGCCCTTCGGCGGGTCACGCGAGTGGCTCTCCTTCGAAGCCTTCAGCTTGCGCTTGCGCGGGTGCAGCTCCACCGTCGAGCCGCCTGGGAGATTCAACATAACATGGCGTCACGCCTTTTGCTATATGGGGTGGCAGAGGCGCAGTAGGCTTGCGTCCTGCTAGTCGAAATAGATACGTTTTATGAACTGTTAAAACGGAAAGACAAACTAAAAGTTAGGTTTATTGATATGGCAGAACATTCGTTTTTGTATTAATTTAGAAGTTAATAAAATAAAAACAAAAATATCACAGCCAGAACAAGATCGATTGACATATTATCGAGCCATCGAGACTTACCTGAATCGAAACGGCCGCTAGTACTGCTGCTAGATACCGTAGCTGTCTGGTGATCACTGTCTTGTCCCTGGAGTACAAATAAACACAGTTAAGATTCCATGTAAGCATAAACATGTACACATAGGCACATATATAGCTAAAGGTGAATAAAGATACAGTAAGCTAGGTAAGGTAGGCTTGCTGAAAGTTAAGTTAAGTTTTTGATCTGTGGCTTCTATCGTGTGTTGCCACAATGATTTCGCCAATGTCACGTGATGAACCCTATCGAATATTAAAATGTAAAATTATGACGTTATAAATAACATACACAAGTCTTTTTTGATAAAATATATTGAACATCAAATAGAGTAAACAGAAGGTACTGACGACAATATCTTTTGGCTCCTGTTATCAATCCATATGCCATAGATATCCATGTGTCAATACCCTTTGAAAATGTTTCGTTCATGAGCACTATGAACTAAAAGCAGAAAAGTGACGCCGTAATCAAATGTTGTCATTTTTACACAAAATGTTATAAACTCACAAAATAAACTGCTCGAAATATGCCAAGCCTTTTAGGCCAATACTTCATCTTCAGACATGTTCGTGCCCGATTACAACAACAGTTAGCTACTCAACATGGTTTGCTGGAAGAAATCTCTTATTAGAGATAAGCTCGCCTTTGTACATATTTTTTTTTTCTATGTTAAGCTATTTTACTGTCATGTGAGTACAATAAAGAAATTACAAGAAATTACAATTACAAGTTAGGGGACACTTCCTAGTAGCCTAGATGACCCTGAAACTTAGGTCAAAGAGAAAAACCGCTAGGTGCCCTTGAAGGGAATTAAAGTGTCCCCTAATAGTTAGGGATTGTTGATGAAATCGGGCATCAGTCTCACTTGACAGTCCCATGCAAATATTGAGTCTTATCTAGGTGCATACCTTGCCCTCCAGTGTCCAAGCAAAAAATAAATAAAACATATCACTACAGATTTGCAAATTCCAATAAGTATAATGTGACTGGATAAAAGTGCGCGTGCAGTGACTGGTTCTGTTAGTGAGAATTGTGCGCGGACGCACAGCCGACAGCTCATAGGTCTAACGGACAACTAGGCCTGTATTAATAAAACGCTCTCAGATCTGAGAGCCCTCTTAACCGCGTGAAAATTTCATACGGCAGCTTTCATATGGCGAATCCTTCCATTGCGACAAAGCTGGGTCGAAGTGAGAGCAGTTTATTATTACGGGTATTTTAGTAAAGTATTTTAGCGGCACTTAATTTGAGCAGCAGTCTATGCATTCGGCCACTGGTGACTTATGGTGAATAAAGTTTTTATAAACAACATGTGTCTTTATTTCTCAGATCGACTGGGCAACCATTGCAAAATACTTTTCTTTGGATTTGCAGTCAAAACGCGCAAAATAGGATGTTTCCGGTTTCGGGCCCCCTATTATTATTGTATGGATCCACCTTACGTAAGTCTCGTATCTTACCCCGTACTTTCAGGCCCAGAATCTTGTCATGCTACATAAGTTCTTTAGTTCTGAGTCAGAACTAAAGAATTCTGACTTGTCTCGTACAACTTCAACACCGAGTGTGGCGGCGTGTACTTATGCGGATATAGCTGTGTGTGTGCGGCCGTTCTCGCGGTTTTGTTTGAAGTGAACCTGGCGTGGTACCGCGGTGTGTTCGGTTCGGGCAGTGTAGGTTGTGCAAACAAGTGTTAGGGCTGCGCTTACGGAGCCGGCGGGCGGCGGAGTCTTGGCGGCAAGCTGACTGGCGCTGGCTGGCGAGCGCTCCTTGTCCTTCTCCTTCTCGTCGTTGGTGCGGTGCGAGCGCAGCACGCGCTGAGCGCCCTGCAATAACACGCACGACTCATCTAGAGGCCTATTACCACAGAACAACTAATAGTACTTACAGAAGGGTCAGTCCACAACAAAAATCTACTTTAGGTGCAAAAAAATATTTGTCTATGCTACTGTATATGCTCGCATGCGAAATTGAAACTTATAGTTAGACACGAGCGTACATATTCCATTAGACACCGCTAACACGATGCCGATCACGCAGGGTTGCGAATCGCACTCAGTTGTTTTCGGCGTCATTGTTTCCACGCGGCTAGCCCGCGCACCGAGAGCCGAGCGACAACCATGTGACGAAGACCGACTGGCGCGTATAGCCGGCCGTAGATACCTGCTCAGCGAAGTGAAACCCCCCGCTATTACCGACTCTTCAACCAGGATCTAAACATGCCGGGTGTTTGGAGTATGGAGCGACAAAATTTCTTGTGGAGTAGAGGACATCATTCTGAACAACTTTTACTATGAAACCGATTTCAGAGCAACTTTATTTTTCACTTCCCAGTACATTTTGGCCTGAGTGAATCAGCTGATTTGTATGGAGAAGTAAAAAAAAAAAGTTGCTCTGATCAAATCGGTTCCATAATGAAAGTTGCTCAGAATGATGTCCTAACAAAGCAGTTTCTCATTTTGCGTTAATTCATTTATACCTTGTATAGACCAAACCCAGGAAAAGATGGAGTGATGAGTTGGGTCTATGGGACAAGGACTGGAGGAAGACCGCTCAGGATCGGATAGAGTGGAAGAGGGGGAGAGAGGCCTGTGCCAGTGGGTCATGGTTGGCTCGTAATAATAATAATAGACAAAACCCGGAGCCATTATAGAAGACGTGCCAATAGAACGAGCATACCTTGCCACTGCCCTCCGGCCGCTTGTCGTCGGCGCCGTCTGAGCTGTCGGACGCGTGTCCGGCGTCCGCGCTGGTGCACGGTATCACGTACGGCAGCGTCGACGCACTGCCGCGCCCCTTGCCGCCGCCGCGGTTGCCGCTGCCGCCTATTTAGATTTACATTTCTTTATTAATCCATATAATATCACACTTACAGTTTGCACTAACACATGTGAATAGTAATAATACAATGAAATAAAGAAAATAATACAATAATATAAACAATACAATTTGTCAAACAAAAAAGTATTCAAATCATCCAAAACATTAATTACTTGTATTTACAATTTACAATTACGAATTATCAATCTATGAACGGAGATAGCCAGTTGAGGTGTTGAAAACCCGAGGAGCACACGCCCCTTAGCTAAGTTGCATCAAGTAGGCCTGTACACGTAACAAAGAATATCGCATGCTAGGCCAAAGAATGACCGATGTTTATCGATATTTTATATCTAAGGATGACGCATTGTCGTTATGGTGCTCCTAAACGGGCCAGGTTTTGCTGCAACATGTGGCCAGCAACTATTGGTGTCCCTCTCTTACTCACATGTTAGAAAAAGACCTCAATAGTTGTCAGCCACATATTGCAGTGGTAATATGGCCCGTTTTGGAGCACCTTGGGTAATATAGGGGCTGAGATATCGGGTTACAGGTTTCATGAATGGCCCCAAACGCCTTTGACTTTGGACTTTGTACTTTGACTCTGGACAGTCGGCCGGGCCAGGTTACCTTCTCCCTCCTGCTCGCTGTTCCGACTGGAGACGCCGCCGGCTCCGCCCGGGATCACGATCTTGAGAGGCGGCACCTTCGGCGCGCTCGACTCCAGCACCTACAATAAAACATAAATATCTACATGCAGACACATACATTGCTACTGCTAGGATACCCTGTGTCGTGGGAACCAGAAACAATAACATCACAGACATGTTAATATCCAAGACCTGAAGATTTTACGTGTTCTTTATCTCCAGCCACGAATCGAACCTCTCGCATAGTAGGTAAAAAATCAACCGCTGCGCTACTTTACAGAGGTCGTCATTGTCATCAAACACATTGAAATTGTATTTCATGATTATTTTGAAACTTGATGGAGTACTGCTCGATCTTACAGGGGTAAGGCTTGTGACCCTCGGCAGGGACATCCCCTTCTGTGACAGTTCAAAGTGCTGAGATATGGTCTCATAACTAAAACATAACGAGTGTTGCTAAACATTTTCCAACTATAGTCTATTAGTGATAAGAATGCAGTGAAATTTAAATTAAAATCTGTTAACACACACTCATAGGACGGGACACAACCTTCGCGTTCGAAAGTTTGCCTTCAACTGGTCACTGTGAACTTGACTTGATAATTGGAAACGATTTGATTGGTTACGGGGCGTGGCTAGGCCGCCGGACAGTGATGACTTTACTGCATCAGTATAATCTATACTAGATTGTTTATTTGCCTGGGCCCCGTCGTCCGTGTTAAGCGGGAATGGCTGCAGACATCAAGATTATTTATATAAGAACGCCTCTACGACTTCTGCCATACGAATAAATATATAACTGAGCGGTATCATGTACATGTATGTACATGTATATCTAGATATACATGTACATGTATGTACATGTATATCTAGATATAGATTGTTTATTGGCCTAGATCCCTAGATAAATGCTCTGAGTTCTGGGAGCTATGTCAAGCACGTGAAAATTACTGATTTAGGCCAGATTTCACCAACAAAAAGTTACACGAAAATAACTATCCCAGGGATAACTTGTTGTATGACAAATGACAGTTCAAAATGAGATGATCTGATCTAGGTGTCACTGGTGTCTATGAAAAAGTAGAAGATACTCTCGAGTAAAAGTTACTCTTTCGTTCGTAAAATCCAGATTAATGTATGAAAGTAAATAAAGTAGTGTATTGCACATAAATACTGTATGTAAAACTACAAATACACGAACAATAAACAAAACTCACCTTGGTCTCTTCAGCATCAGCCTCCGAGTCCTTGGATGACTGGCTCGGCTTCGGACTGGCCACCGGAGACTTCCGGTCGTTCTTCGACTGAGTGCTGGAGCCCTTCGAGCCGCCCGAAGACTTTCCCTGCGGGGTTAGAACAAACAACGCGCCTGTAACTGCTATTCGGTTCAGATGATATCTTATGTTCAGCTGAAGTTGCAGCGTGCATTGGCGAATATGGAGCCCTAACTACCACCACGACTTGTGACAAGATATTACTGGTTTGAGAAGATGGCATTCGCAAGATTTGTTTTCTGAATAATTCACCAAGTTAAAAACTTTAAAAAAACCGACTTGACGATCTTTCAGTTGCTCCCAGTTTCTGAGACGCTGATCACGGGTCATGATTAACTAATCGGTGGTTAATTAAAAATGGCGGCACACGATTGGCTGATTGCGGCACGTGATTGGCTGAAATCAGTTAATCGCTCTGTTAGCTAATTGTAACCTTTGATCCGCGTCTCAGAAACCGGGGGATAGTCCTGTCCGCGTAGAAAGCGAATGACGTCTAACAATTCCCAATATTACACAAAATAAACGAAATCGGTCCTTACAGCCAGAACTCATCTACACCATAGTCACAGAAAGGCAAAAATATGTAATTTTGGATACCTGGATGACAGTATTTTCTATGTAGAAACCTAAATACTGGACAGATTCCTGATTTTCAAAAAATGGTACCAACCTGAAGGTCCATTATTTTATATAAAAAAAGAATTTTGGAAATCGGTTAACAAATAATACCAAATTCGAGTAACACACATAAAAAATTATAATAACACAACCGAAGTGATAACCCCTCCTTTTTTCAAGACGGTTAAAAATAGATTTCCTCATTGGCCTCGGAATGAAAAATAATGGTTAATATGTGAAGAATACAGTCAACAAAATTAATGACTGATTTGAATTACGCTGCGATAAACAAATGTAGGCAAGCAAGCTATATGAATTCATGCAGTAGTGATATATGTATGTACCTATATGCTTCGAGCAAACGTTTCACTTCATATCCTATAACATCTGATACGCAAAATTATTACATTCAATACATCAACGAGTAGTTTTTAGATCGAAAAAACAGAACCTTGGCAATATTGAAACGGCAACATGTAATACAAACTGAGCACCAGTAGCATACCGAGCGCGGCGCGGGTTTTGCCGCGGATAAGTGAGAGACAGAGCTGTGTGTAGCGCAAAACACAGTACCCCCCGCCTTCCCGCAACAGGCAGAATCCGCACCATGCGCGGCATTCTACCAGTGCATAATACATGAAAACAGCAAGAAGTAGCCGCCCCTTACACCAATATGTTAAACTGTTTGAAAATATAGTTGAACATATTGGAGTAAAAGAAGTAGCCAGATGAGACAGCAGTGTCACTCATTTCATACAGACTTTGGGGGCGCCCATTAATTACGTGAGGCGTTCAGGAGGGCGTGAGATTAGATCAGATTCGGCTCGATCCCCTCCGGAGGTCTAGCCGAATCTGATCTAATCTCGTCTAATCTCACGTTCGTCGAGGAGGGGGGATCTCGGCAAACATAACGTAATATTTTGTTTCGCAAGACACAGAATGAAATTGCGAAAAAAATGATTAAAACATAATCCTTCGCGAAAATATCGTCTTGAACAAAAATAATTAACAACTTTCTTATCAACTATTTTTTTAATAAATCCGCCTTTACAATAGAAACACATTTTATCAAAATCTCATGTGAAATTGTGGGTTGGGGGAGGAGGTTGAGAAAAATCTCACGAAATCTCACCAGGGGGAGAAGGGGGGTCCGAAAACTCCGAAAATCCCTCACGTAATTAATGGACGCCCCCTTTAAAATGGCAGATGCGTGCAACAAATGGAACAAGAACCCTGTAGTGACGTGAGAATGAGCATGACCGCCACCTGCTAAGCCGCCACCGCCGGCGCAAGCTACTAGGGATACGACATACCTGAAAGGAGTTCAGGACACTAACTTTTCCCCCGCTTTTTTGTCCGGACTGAGCGCTCGACTTCCCCGAACCAGAGCCGCTGGACCCCTTGCTCGAGCCCTGAGCGTTCTTGCCGAGGGGCACGGCGCCGGTCTTGCTGGCTGGTCCAGGCGGCTTGGTGCCCGTCATGACCCTGGGAACCAACAATTGCAGGATAATAGTACATATGAAACAAGGGAGCAAAGTTGGTCACACGAAGTTGGTTTACCAGCTCGAGCCGCAGGCGAGAGCATTAAAGAACCGAGTATGTTATTACCAATTGCTCACGAGTTTCATACGACGTTTTTCAACACACTTGTGAGAAAAATCTATATCTTTATAGGTTCTCGACATTTTCACAATAAAAACAATGAATGAAAAGTTTTATTTGTTGGAAACTGGATAAAAATGGCCAGCACTTTTTTTTTGATTTCGCTCGTTGACTGACTGCCAGAGGCAATGCAAAAGCCAAGCAAACAGTGAAATATTAAATTTCACTATAGTAAACGAAATAAAACTCTGTTTTCTTAGTATGCTTGTAATTTGATGAAAATAAATGTTTAGTCATCCTATTTTGACGATAACATGTGTATTAACTAATAATTAAAGTCAATTTAGTAATATTTTCCAGCATAAAATCTCTTTGTTTTCATTACTTGCACCGCACGCGTGTATAATAGGCAGCATTATGATTCTAAAACCAACGTCGGGTCACTTTACGAGCAGGAGCTCTATTTCTCAATCGCTCTTTTGCGAACGAGCGCTCTTTTCTACCGATTTTCGTTCGTTATATTAAATTCGCTCTACAACGATTGGTCAGATCCACTCGTTGTGCAAGTCATAATATCATACGAGCGATTGAAAATAACCTAACAATTTATGAAAAACAAAACTGAGTCGTACGTATCGCCACACTGTCAAGCATAGTGAGTGGTAGTCTTTGGTAGGTTCTTCGTCATGACATGAACCATTTAAACATCAGAGTGTGTAATGAGTTTGAAAATTGAACGATTTATAGTTTTCATTGCCCGGCTTCGGTAACGCGAACTTTCACGGACTCTTTTGACAGCAGCAAAACCTGTTTCCTGAGCTCGGGTGATGTAAATTATATTACAACATGTTATCAGATAATCTGTTATCCTCAGATTATGTTTATCTGAGGGTTTTTACTTTTCAATCAGTCTGTTTAAAACCTAATTAGCAAGTAATTTCGCAATAAATAAACTGCGAGATTACGAAAATGTATGTTTAATAATGATTTCTAATCATTTGCAAAAGGGTCATCATAGACGACATCTTATTCGGCAAAGCGACCATTTCTGAATTGAGAAATTCAGTTAGTAAGTAGTAGTATCGTATTGTCACGTTATTTTTTATGATATCTGCAGAGACAAAATCAAATCAAATTTTGAAATACAGAATAACGAGGCAGATTTAAAAGAAGCAATTTTCTATATTCCCTGATGCCTAAACAAAGTTAAGAATAACTTCAGTACTCTTCCAGGTTACAAAGTTGCTTGAATTAACACTAAATAAGTATACTCTATTAATTTATAGTTCGTTTACAATTTGCACTAACATGAATCAAAATATTAATCAATTGGTACCAAAAACCAATACTGCACAGACAGATACTTTAGTATTGGGTTAAGGCTTGACCAAACCAACGGCGACGCGTCTAGCTCGCGTCCGCGGTGGCGATCGATCGATCTGTACGAATTAGAACTTTGTGCAAGTTCGCCATCGCCACCGCGGATGCGAGCTGACTGCGTTGATATGGTCAAGCCTGTGAAATTCTCAATTCAGAAATCGGACAAGTCTTTTATCTTTGTTTATAACTTGGATCATCATCTGCCTGCGTACGCACCGGCCGACGACCCTGGCCACCGGCTTGGCCATGGGCTCCTTCTCCTCTTCCTTCTTCCGCTTCCGCTTGGCGCCGTCATCGTCTTCGTCCGCGTCGTCGTACTGCCGCTTGCACGCGCCCACCTCGTCCTGTGTCGAGGACACCACTCCGCTGCTCAGCTGGTTCGGCCCCTCTGTTTTAAAGGAATTAATTTTAGACATGGATGACATCTGGCTATCCATTTTGGGGCTAGTCACGATAAACCACGGGAATTCTAATCTGTCTCGGGCGGCCACATTCGGGATATGCTTTGGTCAGGCCTTTACAGATGATGCCACATACTACTTGTCGGTCATGCTACGTACAATAATTATCGGTGATAGATGGAGTGTTGAATCACTATGGCTACATGTGGGCTCAACTGTGCCTCTTCCACCTGGGTAAAGGCGTGATGCCATGTTTATGTCATGGATGGGCACAGCCTAATGCCGTTTGTTCGTCATGATATCGAGAACGACCACAGTAAAACGGCGGCTTTTCGACCGATTAGGTAATCGTGCCGGTGATGGCGGCGGTGGACAAAGGGCGTAAGTGTTGAGTTCCGTACCATCCTTCCCGTCGTCCTTGCCCGGCGGCGGGCCCTCCTTGCCCTCGTCCGCTACGACCTCCATGCTTCGCTTGCCGTCGCCGCTGCTCGACGCGTGCGTCTTCTTGCCGCTCTCATCCCGTGCGCGCGCGCCGCTCGTACCCTTCGCGTTGTTTTCTGCAAAACAGTAAAAAAAATCAGAGAACAAATACAAGGTAATTAGAGTAACAAACTGACTCAAGAATCCCGGCCCAAAGGTTACATTACACTGGCAGCGTCACCGCGCTGTACGTCGAGTGAGATCCAGGAAGGCCCTGGAACCACACGGTCCCTCAAACGACACTTGTCGATTGCATGATGTCCTTGACAGAGGCCCCTTTATTCAGGGTGACATTTTGGGGACTGACAGATATTATTTTCACTCTCTTCTTCTTTACGAACAACCCGACATTTTGCCCGATAATTAAAAGTCAGCCCTGTATACCCTCCTACCTAAACCTGTCCTATACAAAGAACATAGCAATGAAAAATCCCTAATTCAATTTACCAAATAGTAACTGCTCATTCATATCATTTCTTTCACTCCAGAAATTGGCTTTACATCATCCGAGCTCAAGAAGTCCGAGTCCGAGTTTTGCTGCTATCAAAAGAGTCCGTAAAAGTTAGCGTTTCCGAAGTGGAAACTGAAAGGCAATGAAAACTAGAAACAGTTCCACTCTGATGTTTACATGGTTCATGTCATGACGAAGAACCTACCACAGACTACCACTCACTATGCTTGACAGTGTGGCAACTCAGTTTTATTTTCCATAAATTGTTAAGGAAATCGCGTTTAGCCATTTCTTAACACGCCATCGGCTTAGTGAGTAAGAGAGGGATAGACAGACTGTAGCTCTGTCCCTCACTTACTCAATAAGCTGGTTGCCGGGGTGTCGAAAAACGGCTAATGGAGAGATAAGGCGTTTTAAAAATATAACTCTAAAACTACTGATTTCCGAAGGTTCCTGTATTTTTATATCGTCTATAAATTACACTAATCTACATTTAAAAGCCAGCATACACAAGCATCTGCGACCGCAGTCGTTCTCGTTTAATTTAGGTACCTTGCTTGAATGATGTAAAGTAATATGCTTACATCGGGATGTAAGTAGCTATTTCACCCTCGAACTAAATATCTCGGGTAGACTCGATCCTTAAATTGGACCTTCGTCCGAGATAGCTCTCTTTCACCCCTTGAGTAACAAACTACTATTGTTAAGAAGGAGGATACAGAATTACAGACACATTGCTTCTGGCCATAAAATATCATATCCTATGTCCTGTGTAAAAGTGGGCACGATTATGCCTCTGCCACCCCGTATGGGAAAAGGCGTGACGCTATGTTATGGTATACTGTGTCTGAGAAACAGAATCAGCCACGTCACAAACAACATAACTTACTAAAATAATTTTAACAAAAGATACCAGAGGACATTTCCTTTATCTCCAACTGTGATCCAAACCCAGGATTTCTCCATTATGAATTAATCATTTATAGCTTGTAGTGCTGGCTAACTATTTTTCTTTTTTATTTACTGCATCATACTGGTAGCCATTAATAATTCTTCAAATGGTGTGATTTCATAATTTGACTTTTTCAATAATAATTATATCATATTATTTCTCAACAAATAAGAGAATGGAGAAAAAAATAATAGAGCCAGTTTCACAGATTTTGGATAAATCTGATTAGACAGTTAAATGTGAATAGAATTTATTCTTATAGAATTTGTTATGAAACTACCTCTTATTCTCTTGTTTTCCTTTTCTCTTAGGGCCGATCTTTCACTTAGATAGTGTTCACATATGTTGTTCTATCTGAGTAAATTGACATTTCACAGTTACTTTGTTTTCACATATGCGTTAGGGGTGTTAACTTCATGGGCTTGAACTGTCAAAACGGGCCTTTAATTTTGTGAAGACTTAAAATGTTTATTGTACTAATATACTTACATTACCTACTGTATTTAGAACAAAGAAATTAACATGGCCATTAGGTGCTGATTTAACTCACCTAGCCAGCTGTAGAAAGCAGACATTTCATTAGACACTTCACAGCCTCTGCCATTACATACCTACCTACCTAAATACTTACCTATGTACCAACTAACCAAAACTTGTACAAGGTATAAATAAAAGAAGCTGTGAAAGTATTACGACTTTTTGACAGTTGTCATCGGACGAAAATCGATAAATTACTATGGCAGGTAGACTTATTCCATTAATTTTAGAACCAGCGAAAGATCTCGTTATTGAATTACATACAATATGACGAGATTTCACAGATTTACACCACTTGTGCAGCGAAAAAAAGGAAAATCGCTACTAGATATTGCACGTCAGTCTGGCAGGACTGACGACCACAGCACGGAACAAAGCATCGATGACGGCGGATGCAAGGCACACCCTCGTTCAACCTACCGTATTTATCTAAATAATCAGTCAGACTTGTCACTGCGGTCATTGATATGCAGCTAATTGAATCTTATTTAACTTTCGCATCCACGGACAGAAAGCGGCGTGTAAGTAAAGAACGACCTCAGCCATTACCAGCCCGCAAACAGGCGCAAAACGACTTGCCTTTATTGTGCGGGAGCGTCCTCCTTTGCATTTCACGTCGCCGGACGGATTTGGTTGTGGTTTTAGCACTTTCACGGGGTATTTTTTTGTGTAAAACCAAAGCTAAATCGGTCCAGGGACCGCCGAGAAGTCGGTTTCGGAAGACGGACGGCCACACCACAGCAACCGATTTTAGTGTTACCGGTTTATAGTGATGGATTTATTTTATACCAATTCAACTATTTGGTTGGCAACAAAGCAAGTGTTAGTATGAACAATATGACAATTAATATCATAGCTTGCTATAATAGTCAAACCTGATAGGCCCTTATCCTAGCGAGAACCTAGCATGAGGATAATCATTTTGTTGCTGTTGCTGCTGCTGAAAATAGAATAGTTGAATGATAATTTATGTGTTCCTCATATGAGAAATGAGATCACAATTATTGACCAGGGTAAGTCTTCGATTAAGCTAAAGGCTGTGCAGCTTCTTTTCAGTTGACTTATAAAAAAATACTTCTCCCTAATTAAAGTCTTCACAAAATTAAAGGCCCGTTTTGACAGTTCACGCCCATGAAGTTTTAACCTCTAACGCGTAGGTAATAGAAGCGGTTTAACTTGGTGCAACTAGTAAGCTTTGCTTGTACGCAACAGTTGGCTTTTATTACCATGATCCTATGTTACGCATAGTAGCCCAAAAAAATACCAAATTGGTAGTGAAAACAAACAGTAGTAAAACGGTCACCCAGGCAAACTCAAACGCGCTAACGTCACGTCGCGCAACACGCCCCAAAACGTTCCTTTATACGCGGAGCCCTTTCAGTCAGCTGTTAGACCATTAAATTAAAATTTTAATAAACGGATTTACCTTTAACTTTATTAGTAGATCTGTGTAACAAAATGGACTCTACTAATTTAGTATGCAGGCCGGCCCAGCTAATTGTGATGCATATTGCACTTAGTTCTTTTGAATTTATTTTTGAATTTCTTTTAGTGGGGATAAATTATATGATGAGGGCGTGTTTAATTAATAGCTGCCGCGCTACTAGCCGCATTATACGGCGTTTCGTGAACAAAAGAATTCCTTTGGCAGGATTGATCTGTAGGTCAGAAGGATGGATTTAAAAGAAGTGGAGCCACCCGGATTTGTGGTGCAGGGGGAGGAGGGGGAGGGGCAAAGTTTGTAAAGACAAAAAATGTATACTTGACCTATGAGGCTGTAATTTGGCAAGTAGGTAGTTTAAAGATCCAGGACGTTAGTTCAGTAATATTTCTCAAAGTTCTGCAAAAAAGGGGCAAAATACAAAAAAACTTTAAGTATGAGGCTGTAATTTGGCAGGTAAGAAGGTAGTTTAAACGTCCAGGATGTAAGTTCAGTATTTTAGGGTACCGTACCCGAAGCCCACGCTGTCCGTGTGTCCGTCAGCGGGTCCTAGAGCACGAACCGTAATAGCAAGAAAAATTTAATTTTCACAGAATGTGTATATCTGTTGCCACAATAACAACAAATACTGAAATACGAGAATTATTACAAATTGAAGGGGGTCCTCATACAAGAGACGTGTTTTGATACACCCACGCATTTCAATATGATGGTATATTTCGCGTAAAATCACATCGCTGTCGTGGCGCAGCCGGTATGTTGTAGGCCCTCAATCGTAGGTCGTGAGTTCAAATCCCCGTGAGGGCATAATCTCGTTTAATTTTCTTTTTGTTTTATTGTTTTGAGTACTTAAGTTTTGTTTTGCGGTACGGTACCCTTCTTGTGAGATTCCGACTCGCACTTGGCCGATTATTTTTTAAGGTTTGCCCTTACAAGGGGCAAAAAAGGAGGCTAAAGTTTGTATAAGTAAAGTCAAAGGTCTTTATTTGTAAAACATAGGTTATAGTATAATGATCTTAAATATTTGTAATATCGTATCTCTATGCTTGGCCCAGTGGCACACAAATATTCAATTGTGTATTAAACGACAGTGTCGTGTCATCTAGATATTCTCTTATGGAGTAGTGCAGTTTATTCACTAGTAACTTGCAGATTTCTGTCTTAAATTTGTATTATATTGTCTAACCTACGTATGCTATCAGGCATGTGATTAAAAATTATGGGCGCCATGCCGAGAATGTTATTTTTATATAATGCTGTTTTGTGACTAGGCATGATAATCTTTGTCTGGTGACGCTTGCTAGAATAGTTAGTAAATAGTTGTATAGTGGTTTTGACAAACATTGCTACTTCATAGATGTATAGTGAAGGGAAGTGAGGCTTACAGCTGTCAGTGCGACGGATCCTACAGCTTAGCATGTTTTTTGCGCTATAAAAACATTTTCTTTGCCTACCCCATTTCCCCAAAATATTATGCCAGTAGTGTATTTGGTATCTTTTTCGTACAAAAGGAATATGGAGAATCTATTTTTAAGGTTAGTAAACTACAGCAAACATTACTTTGAAGCTTGCATGCAGTGTTTAAAAGTTACACGTGGAACGAATACAATACCAAATTTGGAGAAACGGAACGTTATTAACCCGTGCCATGCCAACTTCACAGGCAGCAGCGGACGCGTCTCGCGTTTTGTTAATCCATCTGCGGCCGATACCAAACATACATGTATGCAAATGTTATATATCAATTCACTGCATCAACTAGTAAAAAAGTGTTTATTTTTGAATTTTTAGCTGGTTCGAATCCCGGGTGCGACAAGCAATTTTTAGAAAATCCTTGAATTTTTAAATAAAACAATATTTCCTTTAAGCTAAATTAGCTTTCTTAACTTAAGGATTTAAGGTAGTTTCCCTTCAAGGCCCATATAATTTGTTCCGCCTTGTCTAGCTCCGAAAGTATACATGTTAGGGGAATTTGACAAAGAATAATTTGTGTTTTATCGTGTAATGCGTTTTACTATTGATTGACACCAGTTTCATGAGTGGCGGCGAATTTATGTTTTTTTCAAGATGTCCGACGGTAGGTATGCCAATAGCGTTACAAGCCCTTTCAACTTTCTAGCTATTATGGTGCGTGCGGACGCTGACGGACAGACAGACAGACCCGTTTAGCGGGTACGGAACACTAGAAAAACAATAAAAAACTTCCGGTTGTCTATGCACTTCCTGCCTGCTTATAATTTATTCTTACCGACCGAGCGGGTCACAAAGGTAGGTGCATTCGAATGTCGTCGGCCGAAGGTCGCTGGGTCGGATCAATACCTGCGTGCGACGTCATCCGGGGTAGCACGCAACCGGATCAAAGGGCGCACGTGGCTCGTAGGGCAGTTTTAGCGGGAAATACAGGGTGTAACAGAAAGGTGTAGTCATATTTTAGGGGGTTGTTATGGACGTCATTCTGAGCAACTTTCACTATGAAACCGATTTGATCAGAGCAACTTTAATTTTCACTTCTCTATACAAATCAGCTGACCGCCCGGAACAAAACGTATGGGGCAATGGCGCGAGGCGCAAGCGTGGTGTGAGGATTTAAATGTATTTTTATAATATGTTCAAGACTAATTTTGAAAAAGTTATGCTCAATAATATGACCGATTCGCATGTCATCAAAACCTCTAGGGTACTTACTGAAGTCCTAAAAATCTGAAATTTTGTATGCAAGCAAGCACATATTTTCACCCATATTCCATAAAAACTCCGAAATCCACAACTTTAACCCCTAACCCCCTAAATCTGAGGTGCAAAGTTTGTATGAAATAGTGAATTTTGGGGTACTTAGAGATCTGAAAATTGCAATGCTGTATACATTTTTGTACGAAACTCTATCAACGCGAGTCCAACTCGCACTAGGCAGCTTATTTTATTACTTTGTTAATCTAACTTACAAAATCAGTCAAGTGCGGGTCGGAATCGCACGTGAAGGGTACCGTACCAAACAATATAACAAAAAGAATATAAATAACCGGCCAAGTGCGAGTCGGACTCGCGCACAAAGGGTTCCGTACTATATTATCTATAAAAAACCGCAAAAAAAAAAACACGTTAGTTGTATGGGAGCCCCCCTTAATATGAAATTTCTTTTGTTTTTTAGTATTTCGTATATATTTATTGCACATAAAAGACAAAACACAGAAAATACAGAGAAGTAATTTACAAAGGCAAGCTTATCTCTAAAAAGAGATCTCTTCCAGCAAACCCAGGATTTGTTGTTATAGCCGCAACAGAAATACATCATCTGTGAAAATTTCAACTGTCTAGCTACCACGGTTCATGAGATACAGCCTGGTGACAGACAGACAGACAGACAGACGGACAGACGGACGGACGGACAGTAAAGTCTCAGCAATAGGGTCCTGTTTGGTACCCTTCGGGTAAGATGATGTCCTCACGAGGATTTGAAGTATTTATAATAGAATAGAATATTCATTTATTCACTGTTACTTCACACAACACAAGTTTGTTTGAACCCACGACCTACGGATAGAGGGCCAACATCAAACCGGCTGCGCTACCACAACGATGTAAGTAGACGCGAAATAAAACATATTGAAATGCGTGCGGGCGTATCAAAACAAGTCTCTTGTATGGGTGTCCCCTTTAATTTGTTTTATCTCGTGAATTTTAGTATAATTCGTTCTTGTTGCGGCAACAGATTACACAACAAATTCTGTGTAAATTTCAACTTTCTAGCTATTACGGTTCGTGCTCTAGGACCCGCTGACGGACAGACAGAGACGGACGGACGGACAGCGTAGGCTTAGTAATAGGATCCCGTTTGGCACCCTTCGGGTATGGTACCCTAAAAACGTTGTCAGTGATACTGAGTGAGTTACTATTGGAAAGACGTGACTTGATTCACAAACGCATTATTGTAGTCTGCAAACAAACAGTAGAGCCCTATGATGATGCAACATAGTCACTGAAATAATTGAGCAAATAATCGTAATAAACATTTCTTGACTCACTAATCTGCTCAGCAGCCATTTCAGTAAAGTTTGTTGACTAGGGTGATAGTGGTATCTCTGTTGTAATGATGATCTAAAGATGCACGTAGATTGTATGGCGTCTGCAGGAAATAGTTTAATAACATCACCCTGCACCTGCGTATGCTGCTGAGCAATAAACATAAACAGTTAGGATCGTACTCATGCTTCCGGCTATCCATTCAATCGCTCGCCCGACAATGCCAGTCAGCCCTCTTAAATAAGTGTTTATTCGGTATTGTAATATAGGTAGCTTCGAAAATACGAAAGCGGGAAAACGCTTGGTATATCGATTTTGAGAAATATCCAATGTTTTATTAGGCTCGTGGTCTATTATGGAGGCGAAAATGGAAGATAATGGACGATATGATAATTATTGCAGGTCTACTATTGTTTCATTGTTGATTTTGTGTCCCCACAGATCCTTATATTGCAAATTTCATTGAAAACTATAGCGCCGTTTTTGAGAACTCAAAACATATCGTTACAAATATTCCTCGATTAAAGTATAGGGCTCGGCCGCGACGTTCGGTGTCCTATTTTATAGTGGATATGCTGACTGAGACGCGGGCCTCTGATCACAAAACCCTTCGCCCCGCCTTGCTGTATGTTTTCTGCGTGGTCTGCGCCTCGTGTTTTGCTAAGACTTGTAACGGCCGGTTTCCGAGACGCTTAGACGATATAGATCAGCTAATCGATGATTACTTCGAAATAAGGCACGTGATTGGCTAAAATTAGTTAAAGTTATGAAAGCGCCCTGTAAAAACTCACCCCTCAGCGTAAGCAGGTAACTCGATATATGCGGCGGGGCGTAGTCGGCTGGCATTTTCCCCTCAGTGTTCTTCGAGAACGGGTCGGCCCCTTGCTGGATGAGGTACTGGACCATGTGAAGGTTGCCGGCGGTGCATGCGTCGTGGAGGGGCGTGTCGTCATCTAGCCCCTTGGCGTTGACGCTGGCCCCGTACCCCACCAGCACCTCCACGACCTCCAGCCACCCGTAGCTGCATGCCTCGTGGAGCGGCGTCCAGCCTGGGTGGGGGTGGAATACCAATCTAACTGAATTTGTATATAATATGCCTTTGGACACCCGGACGATGATCGATCATCGATCGAATAGCGGGAAAATGCGTGCGTCGTTCGATCGTTCGATGACTTTTTATTTATTTTTTAAGTGAAACTTTTTAGGCGCGATACTCACTGGACAAACAAGAGAAGAGACACGAAACGGACAAGACACGAGACTATACTTGTTGTTGTTTCTTTCTCGTTCTGTTCCATGTCTTCTAGTTCTAATGTATCTCTGCCTCCTGTTCATCCATATTGTGTGTGTCTGACTTGTCTGTCCAGTGGGTAACGTGCCTTAGGGGACGCTGTGTGAGGGGCAAATATACAAATATACATAGAATCGTCATGTTTTAGTTAACGTCATTTCATTTTTGGGTCGATTTCAAGATTTTTGTGTCACACGAATGACGCGTCATTCCTGCGACGTGAAATACGGTGTTACGGCACGCTGCTAATAGCGTTGCAAGCGTTACGAATCTTCTACGAGGGTCGATTTCACGATTTTTGTGACACACGAATGAGATTAATTCACACGAATGACGCGTCATTTGTGTGACCTGGAATCGTTCCTTCTACCTGTTAAAAGCGAATTGTTTTTAAAAAGCTTTTTACCAGAGAAGAGCAGACTTTATTTAAGAAAGTAAAGTAAAGTTATTCCATTAATGTCCCCCAACTCCCCACCGAGAGGCACAGGCCTTTACCCAGATATGTACGAGTTAGATTTAGCCATACTTCACCACTCTGGCTCAGTTACTTAGTGGCTACATTTTAACACAATATAATTTACAATTTATGTACTAACTAACAAAATCTATTCTATAGTTTCAAGGTCAGAAAGTGGAACACCAGCTTTATTTAATAATGGCCCTTCCTATAATTGCCGGGTTTGTTGTATGGAGCGACAAAACATTTTAGGGAGTTAGGGAAATCATTCTGAACAACTTCACTACCAAACTGAGTTGATCAGAGCAACTTTATTTTTCACTTGTTTCTCTATACAAATCATCTGATATCCGTTCGACCCAAAATGTATTGATGTCAAAAACAGTTGCTCTGATCAAATCACTTTCATCAAAGTTGTTCAGAATGAAGTCCTTTACCTACTTCCCAAAAAATTTTGTCGCTCCATACTCCAAACACCCTGTATATTACAAGCACATAACATAGAAACATTATTTTCAGCCTTAAAACAGGATCCCGCATTTAGGACCAGCAAAGTTAATAACGCTATGAAAACGAATAGAAACGAAAACTTCTTAGTGTTTCGTGCGGACGATAATAGCGTTTAGAATCTTGTCTAGGGGGGCTGAGTAAGTACCCAAAAAAACTGAAGACAGCTTTTATAGTTAGTAAAGAAAGTAAGTAAGTAAAAGTTGTTTTATTTCATAAAAACTGTTAGATTAGAGGAGTAAAATTTTTCTATTGTAGGTATATAACTCCGGGAATGTAACTTGGCCACTTCTTGGCCAGCGTTTGCTGTGTGTCTCACTCTCTCACAAAGACAGACTTTGTCAAGCTACATCCCAGGAGTTATACATCTACCTATCTACAAAATTCTGCTTACTCAATAAGAAATAGGGAATCACATTTCATAGTGAATGTGACTTGATTATGTATAGTTTTATTCTCTCTCAGCCATATAATATATATTTTCTTTCCTTTATTTACTCAGTCTCTGAATTTGCCTCTCATATTTGTTATCAAGGTTTTAAAAGTAAATAAAAATGAACAATACCTACTGTACTGGCAAAATAAGTTGCAACATTCTTACCAGCAAAGTCTGGTACATCTGGATCTAGGCCCTGGATCAGCAGTTTTTGGACCAGCTCATGGTCACCTCGGATGGCTGCGACATGCAGTGGAGTCTCTCCCCGCTCATTTCGTTGCTGACGATTACGTTTCCTCTCTTCAGCCGGGGTCGGAGGAGCTAAAACGCGCTAGAAGCATTACTACTACTGCTAACATTTAGTGGCATTTATCTGCATTTACAGTTCCTTGTTCCCAGTCAAATTCTGTAGAAAATTCTAGTTGTAAACACTTGATATACCTGTACATATATGTCATGGTGTATAAATAAAGTGTTTAAAGGCCCCGTCAGGAAACCATACAATATTTTTAAACAAAAATCTTCTACTAAGTTACTTAGCCACAATTCAATCAACAACATTAAATACCAAATTCAATGAACTCATAGTAACATAGTGTAATATGAAACTAACAAGCAATTTCACTTGGTGGGGTCATTTTTATTTATAAAAATATTTACTCATAATAAAAAAAATACTTTTGAATATTAAGAATATCCTCTTGCAACAGTCTGTTGCCCTGGTACTTCATGGGTGTTCCGCGGGACTACTGTTTTAATTGAGTAACTTAGTAGGAGTTAATCGTTTAATAAATATTTTTGTCTGTCACCATATTTTTTTAATTTAAAAAAACATCCCCAGCACTATGGGGGATGGTTCTGTCTGTCCCACCCTTTACTATAACTTTTCACAGGCAAACGTCAATTCGCATATATTCTCGCTCGCAGGGTAATGATCGCTATTACCATGTTAAAAAATCCCACTATAGTGATAATTCATTGGAATATATATTATTTTTGGAAGCTCTATTGTAGGGCCCCCTTTTTTTCTGGAGGCCCCTGTTGCTCTCCACGAAATCCGGCCCTGATTTATTTGATCCAAAGGTTGGGTACCCTCTAACGTTTGTTTACAAATATTATACGGTCTCCCGACGGGGCCTTTAGATAGCGCTTGTTCATGCACTCACCAGGAGGGTTGTCCTGTGACGACATCTGCATAACAATAGCCAATTGCTGCCGTTCAGAGACGGGCGTATTTGAAGGCCTAGGCGAACTGTTGGGACCGCCGCTCGAGCCTCGCGCCCTCGCCGGCATCTCATTCACATGCCCTCTTCGCTGATGGTCAAAAAACACCCCCCTCTCGAGTTAGTTTCCCACTAACACGCGCGACACAACAAAAACAAGGGACATCCGGACACAGATAGGCGCCAATGGCCCACAACACAACAAGTTACCAGCGAGTTGCCAGCGCCTCACTAGTTGCGCGAGAGTTGTAGTGGACAACGAGGCGAAATGCGTAGTATTTTATAGCCGAAACATTTTATCTACTCAGCACTTTGCCTTTACCATTACGGAGGCAACACACACTTTGCACGATTCTCGACAAACTCGACATTGCATTGCGCGACGAACGAAACGAACGAATGAATATGATGATGTTTTTTTTTGTATGTTTTGTATTAGTTTTTACGGCCCTGGAATCAAGAATTTGATGAACGAATGAAGAAGTCTAGGGGTGTGTTCAGTACCTCGCCCACTCACACCCGTGTACTAAACAAGCTTTACATAACTATGTGGAGGGGGACATATTCGTAATTTCTTTATTGTACTAACACAAGAATGACATACAGAAAACTTATAATAGATAACAAGAGATTTCTTCCAACAAACCATAACACACAAATATAGGGTGTAACAGAAAGGGGTGTACAAGCCAAAAGAAGGTTGTTAGGTGATAAGCCGACTTATTTTGATATTTTTTGGTTACACATTAATTGAAGGACACCAATAGCTTCTTATTTTTCAACCGACTTCAAAAAAGGAGGAGGTTCTCAATTCGACCCGTATGTTTTTTTTTTTTTTTTTTTCTATGTTTGTTACGCGATTACTCCGCCAATTATGAACCGATTTGAACAAATCTTTTTTCGGCGTATAGGTAATACCTCAAGGGTGGTCCCATTGACACCAGGTCAGGATCTGATGATGGGATCCTGGAGAAATTGAGGGAACTCTTCAAATATTATAGGCAGACCTATAGTGATTTTTGTGTTTTTCATAATAACTCGTGCAAATGCACATGGTAAGCATAATATTGTGATGCGGAACTGCTGATGAAGACCACATATGGCCACCAGATCTGCTCAATACTAGGTACAAACAAATACAATGCGTGGCTGACGGGCAGGCAACGCATAGCCTAAACCGGTGGACCTAGAGCCATGAAACTTTGTACAGAGGTTCCTTAGTAGCGTGGGGTAGCACTGAGATGGGATTTGACATAATTAATTCCCCAAGGGTGGGGGGATAAGGGGTTACAGTTTGTATTAAACTCAATCTAATCAAATAGGGTTTGTGGAAGTCGGTTTTTTCTAAAGTTTACTTTTTGTTTCAATTATTACGGATCATTATTGAGTGATCATCACTGACTTAGCGTATAAGGGGGCTGAATTTTGTTTTGGTCAGATGCAATCTAGAGCAACCTTGATATTTGTCAACATAGGCAGATTCATTATGTATTTGTAGTTGGATATTTAAATATAATAAAGAGTTATTAATGGTCCGCATGGATTTGATATGCACATTACCATTCTGCGGGGCTTCTCATCATTCATCATCATTTTGATAGTTATTAGCACATACTATCGATATATTTTATCGTCATTATTATCGTATTCCAATCACTAAGTTATTCTTTCGCGTAGACAGAGAAAGGAATAGACGGAGTGCATGCGTACACCTTTGAGATGGAGATAGAGTTGGTTCTCAATAAGCATAAGGTTCAAAATCAAAGATTTTTCTGCCACACATCTGTCAAAACAAGTGCAAACAAGCATTTGACAATACTGTGGCCAACAACAAAAACGCATACGCGGGTAAGGGACAGGTGATCGTTATTGTTTCTCGCTTACACAATAACTTTACGTTCTTTCGTGAAGCAAGACAGGCAGAAGCAGATAAGACAGTATTCGATTGCGTTTAGAGGAACTGACGTGATATTCGTCTCGCTCTTACACATCAGTTAGGGCATAAACGAATGTTGAGATAGACTCGTTTCTGATAACTGCTATTTTTAGGCTACTTCTATGCTTTAGTTATTGTTCTGAGGGTATAATACGTTAGACACTTATCTTCTAGTCACAGATAAACATGGTTAAATAAATTGCTATTCCTTGACTAATTAATAAAGCTATAGCGCGGCCATCAACCAAACCTTGTTTTTCTAGTGCAGAATAATTATAGTGTAACGAATAAAACCTAGTATGACATGCATACCTCTTCACTATTCTGCATTAGAAAAACAATGTTTGGTTGATGGCCGCACATTATTTTTTTGTATTGGCTTTTATCGAATTTCAATAGCGATTTTGAAATTCAAAACAAAACCATGGAGCGAACAGTTTGTGTCATTGTAAAAAATACTGGGATTTGTATGTTCTATCCAAATATTGCACTTTTTTCTGGCCGGCACTTTCACTTTTGGCCCAAAATTAATAATAAAAATAAAATAAAATAAAAAGCCATTTAATTACAATTAATGAACATAAAAAAAAATTGTACAGTTATATTTAACGATAATGATTTATTTTTACAAAATGAATGATCTCTTTTATTTACAATATTTAACTTAAAAAATAACTTTGGCTATAATAATAATAATAAAAAACTTAATTAAAATAAATTATTTTACAACTAGAAACTTAACTTAATAAATATCTAAGGCTATAATAAAATAAAATAATATATATATATATATTACAACTTAACCTAAGCAAAAGAAGCTTTGGTGCTCGGTGAACTTAAGTTGTTAAAATAAAATAAAATAAAAAGCCATTTATTTACAATAAGTGAACATAAAAAATATAGTACAATTATATTTAATGATTTATTTTTACAAAATGAATGATCTCTTTTATTTACAATATTTAACTTAAAAAATGGTTGCCTGTAAAGTCGGTATACGGGCGAAAGTTTTACGTGACAACGACTTTGAGTGGTAAAATAATTTTAATGTGAATATTCATTCGTATAGTAGGAAGAAGGATGAAATAATAGTAACAATTTAAAACATTTATTTATACAAAGAATTATATTTAAAACATTAATTTATACAAAGAATCTCGCACTGAATTTCATATTAACAAAATTTTATTTTTACCTTTACACATTCATACGTATTTATATACAAATATACATACAATAACTTGCAATACATTTGCGTACAATGAAACAGCGTTTACTACAACTGTCTCTCTCGCTCTTAGGCGGGCTAACCATGCCCGAGTGGAAGGGACGCGTGCCTCTCACTCGCTCTCATTGTGAGCGCATAACGTGAGCGGAGCGTAACGCAGTTTCTTGAAGTGTCACCCGGCAAACCAATTTATAAGACGTTGTCACGTCAAAAATAAATTTGGCTATAATAATAAAAAAAAACTTAATTAATATAAATTATTTTATATCTAGAAACTTAACTTAATAAAAGAAAATAACAATAATCCTTTCTTGCTATGTTTTGTATCTTTTTTCTCTGTCTCACTCACTCAAATCACAGAGTAAACCGGAAGTCACTCGAATCATTTCTTCTTCTTGCTAATCTATATATAAGTATAAAAATGAATTGCTGTTCGTTAGTCTCACTAAAACTCGAGAACGGCTGAACGGATTTATCTTATCTTAGTCTTGAAATGTTCGTGGAGGTCTAGGGAAGGTTTAAAAGGCGAGAAAAAAACGAATAATTTCCGGGAAAACCCTAAAAACAGCCCTTTTCTATTTCCCATACAAACGTTTTCTAGAGTCAATTTGAACTTTATTGCTATTCAATAAAGTTCACATTAAATTGAGGCAGTACGAAGTCTGCCGGGTCAGCTAGTTATAATTAAAAAGAAGTGGTGCAAGAGAAAGGCTCATTACGATAAGCTAATTGTGATGAGGGAGTTAATTGAAATTAGTAAAACACAATATTATCACAACTAAGCGGATGTCTTCTAACAGTCTTATTCATAAAAATCCCTTATAATAGGTTTAAAACATTCAATAGTTAAAATGCTCTAAAGCTCCAATAAACGTATCATAAAATTCATTATTCATACACGCTCAATAAACCTCTAATAGCTAACATGACTTTATATTATATTCTATTTTAGTTAATGGCACTTTGTTGCCTATCGACAAATTCTGCCAGTGTCAGGTGTAAGGCTTGACATGGGTCCTTTATAAGATACTTTGGCGTTATTATGTTGTCGTTCTGACGAAACCATAGTCCTCAGAACAATAACTAAAGCTTTAGTTATAGTCAATTATATAAATAAAATGTCTGACAAGTGTGGCTACTCTCATAGAGAATGTATGAAAGAATATTTTTCACTGACACGGACCTGTGCCGGATCGGTGGGATCCCTGATATTTGTGAATCGACCTTAAAAACTAGTGGCTCTGTGAGCTGTAGACCTCGCGAGTATGTCGGTGGGAAAGCTGAACTGCTAACACACATAAAAAAAATAACCCAAATAATTTTCTTTCAATAACACATACAAACTTATGAATGTACCTGGTTACGTACATGCAGTATGAAAGTAGCCGCACCAATAACTTTGTAAACTACATTTCGCGATCTTTTATACAACCTATTGACTTTTTACTAAAATTATATAATCTGTTTCACTCTCATAGTCTTTACAAATCCAACGACACCTCATTTGTTAATTTCCATCGAGCCGTTTGGGTTGTAGCGATTTTTTTACATTTTAAAACCCCATATCTCCGCCATTTTGAAAAAAATCAAAAACTGGCTCGAGTAAAAAATTCTATTTATTTTTTCAACCTGCTCACAAAATTTCACGAGAATCGGTTCATAAATGCGACCTGTAGAGGAGAACAACCGGACATACAAAAGCATTTTTGCCCAAACCTGAAACGGAGACGCTTCGCTCGCTTCGTTCGCTCATCTGTTTCACTCTCATGGTCTTTACAAATCCAACGACACCTCATTTGTTAATATCCATCGAGCCGTTTGGGTTGTAGCGATTTTTTTTCTCCGCTATTTTGAAAAAAATAAAAAAACTGGCTCGAGTAAAAAATTCTATTTCTAAAACCTGCTCACAAAATTTCACGAGAATCGGTTCATAAATGCGACCTGTAGAGGACCGGACATACGAAAGCATTTTTGCCCAAACCTGAAACGGAGACGCTTCGCTCGCTCGGTCAATTAAAATATCTGACAATCTCAGATCAATGAAACTCTTTACTTTTTAGGGTTCCGTACCCAAAGGGTAAAAACGGGACCCTATTACTAAGACTTCGCTGTTCGTCTGTCCGTCCGTCCGTCCGTCCGTCCGTCCTGTCTGTCACCGGGTCCGCCTGCACCATTGAGATAATAAATACATGGAGGCGCTGTATTTTTCTATAGAATTTATACATGTAGTGTAAATAGGAGTTGAACTATTAAAATTATTCGTGTCTCTTTCTAACAAGTTGAATATTCCGTACAGTGAACGAGATGTCATTATTTCTGCATTTGTAAAATTTTGACAACAATGCAATGCGAAGTATAGGAAGGGTGCCAGAGCCGCCATTTTTAGCCGTGAGAATTGTGTTCTGTGGTCGTGAGTCGGTGGTACGTTGACTGCTCAGAACAATAACTAAAGCTTTAGTTATTGTTCTGAGGTTGACTGTCAAGTGGTTACCTTGTGCTGAGTTTTTTGTGATTTGTGCGATTATAGAGAATATTTGGGACATAAATCTTGGTGTGGATGCTGAGGACACACAGCGAAGCATGAGCCGCTGTAGTATTCTGCACTGTGGTTTGCGGAAAAACAAAAATCAACCGCAATTGTCTTTTCATAGGTTAGTACTGGTTATTTACGAAATAGTTGTAAGATAAGCTAGATTTAAGCCTTACTACCCAGTTTTTCTATTATTATAAAGTGTCAGCAAGAATACAACAGTATACTTATCGCTGTATACGCCGTTATTTCGTAATTTTATATCCAAAATATTTGTAAACAAATCGCATGTTGGGATAGTGATGTGCTTTGTCGATATTTTTTTTAAGTCGATAATGGGCCCGCCCCGCTGTTGGTTCCGTACAGTGACTAGTGGAAATTATTTTTTGACTATTAGGTCAATGTGTGGATAAGGGGGCAAAAAAAGACTTAGAAATTTTCAACTAAAAAAAGACTTGACTAAGTTTTTTACTTAGGAATGTTATGCTGCTCTTTGCCATCACTTTTAGTCATATACCTTTTCCTCGTGCACCTCACCGATTTCGAAATATAGGTCATAATTAGGTTTGTAATATCGATATCTCTGTAAATAATGGTCTTATGGAAAACATGCATACGACATAAAATAATGGCCGCAAGGCACCCTACACGACGCGCAAGTGAAAACATCAATATGAAACGTGCCCCACCTACAACAATACCACCGCTTTCAACGACTAGAGAAATTTTTCAAAAATATTTTTTTGAATGTTCGTTACTCCGTAATCGTGTAGTGCTGCTCTTTGCCATCATAATAGTCCTAGGGTAAACATACACATGATGACATAAATATACCATTTTACTATATATATTTTTGTTTCAGATTTCCCAGGAGAGAATCTTTGAAAAAGAAATGGATGCAGATGCAGTCAAAATTCAACAGCGCGGAGGGTCCTGAGTTCAAATCAAACCCACAGTGGCTTACTTTTGTATTTTTTTTAAATATATTTTAGTAGTAAGTGTTAATTATTGAGGTTGCGTAATTCCTCGAGATTTAATTGTTAATTGTTAAGACGTCCCTTCTTTAGGGTGAGCCAAGAGCCCGCCTTTAGGTTTAATTATTTGAGATTTAGACTTATATTATTTGCTCCTTAAATTATTTATAATTAAACATAAAATTCAGAAACTTACAGCCTTGTATTCATTTTTCTAAACTTTGTTTGTACTACCCTGCGAAAAAACTGGTTTAGTCTGCTTCCCATTGACCGACCCGGCTGAAACCCGATCATCCTATTTAAGACATTCCTTTGCATCAAAGCCACACACACAAAGTTCTATTAAATGTACGAGAATAGATAAAATTATGTGTGAAACTGCACATAATTAGGTATTAAAACTCTCTTGCCATTATATTAAAAACCTCGCCTACGACTCGGTTTTTAAAAACCCATTCGTATTTTGATACCCTTCATTATGCAACAGTTTCATAAACTACTATTATTAATTTTTAATTCAAAATCAAACGTCAAGCTATTTAAAATCCTATCCTAATAAAAATCCCCGAACCGCACTTGAGAAGTAAGTACCTTGCACACATATTTTTCACGGTATGCGGTACCTAGTGATTTATCGATATCGATATTTCTGGCCTAGGGGTTTCTCTTTACTGAAGGCAGCCATTTTATGCCTTATTTTAAGCCCCGCCTTACGGCACCCACATTTTGTAGGTATGCCCAGTCCATGTATTTAGAGGTCAATGGCCTGCACGAACCGTAATAGCTAGAAAGCTGAAATTTTCACAGAATGTGTATATCTGTTGCCGCACCAACCACAAATACTGAAATACGAGAGATATTACAAATTGAAAGTGGTCTCGGTACAAGATACGTCTTCACAACACGCTTGAAAAGTTTATACCAAGGCCATTTTGTTTTGGTAGGTAAGCCTTCTTTTAATGAAACTAAATTTAAATGATATGGCAATGTCGTCCCCGGACTTCTACAAAGACTTTAAATATTCATTGATGAATTACGACGTCTCTATTTATTCTGTAAAACTTTTAGAAAATAATTATAAAATTAATAGTTAAGTTAAGTTAAGTTTTTGATCTGTGGCTTCTATCGTGTGTTGCCACAATAATTTCGCCAATGTCACGTGATGAGCCCTGCATAACTGGGGATCACGTGGTACAGTTATTAAAACGACTCTAAGTTAAGCTGAGACTATAATCTAATATTGTTAGTACATATAAATTTGTTTAGTAAGTTTACAGATGATGGATGATTTAATTACTTTTGTTTTCATACAAATCTCAGAGCTCAGAAATTCATTTTTTCCTTTTGGCCACTTCAAGTTTGGCTGCCAGTGATGTTTTAATTAAATACTCTTTGGTGCGTTGAAATGATGTTTTGCAGTCTGCATGACATTGACATAATGAGTGAGTGAACCTCATTGTACGGAAATTGTAGATGGGTGTCTCACGTTTTCCAGTAGGTTGTAGACAGTGCTGCTTACGGCGGCGTTTAGTAGGTACTAAAGGCCCTAAAAGCGCGGCAAGCTTTATTATTCAACTAGCTACAAAGTTATTCTGACATAAGATGATAATTTGAACAAAACTTTTTGGGTATTTCATGAAAAATACAGTTAGGATGGATTCACACGGCATAGTCCTGCACGTTTTTTTGCAGTATACGTCTTAACGGATAAACAGTGGCCTTGGTTCACACGGCATTGTCCTGCACGTTTTTTTGCAGTATACGTCGTGTGAACCTAGGCCACTGTTTATCCGTTAAGAAGTATACTGCAAAAAAACGTGCAGGACTATGCCGTGTGAACCACGCCTCACAGTTCACACATATACAGGGTGGAACAAACGAATGGGCCCTGGAGGGAAAGTACCTTGAAATCTCAAGATATCCGTCCGTCCGTCCGTCTGTCTGTCACCAGGCCGTATCTCATGAACCGTGGTAGCTAGACAGTTGATATTTTCACAGATGACGTATTTCTGTTCCCGCTATAACAACAAATACTAAAAACAAAATAAATTTAATATAAAGGGGGCTCCCATACAATTAACGTGTTTTTTTTGCGGTTTTTTATAGGTAATGGTACGGAACCCTTCGTGCGCGAGTCTGACTCGCACTTGGCCGGTTATTTACTCCTTGAGTGTGGTCATAAATGTCAAGTTCAACCAACCTAACCATGGAGTAAGAAATAAAGAGTTTCATTGATCTGAAAATCTGACAAGACAATCAGCTGTTCATAAAGCTGACCCATGTCAAGCCTTACACCTGACACTGGCAGAATTTGTCGATAGGCAACAAAGTGCCATAAACTAAAATAGAATAGAATAGAAGTCGGCCATTTTACTCTCTATTAGAGGTTTATAGTAGGGTCCGGCCTTCTATAACTTATGAAGCTTTTATTGAAGGTTTATAGAACGTTTTAGTGCTATTGATCGTTTATGAATAATGTTTTTCATGATCAACCTTATAACAAGTCAATAAATGAGGAATTGAGGGCTAGGGAAGTTAAAATACAGCTACAGTGGATCCCATCTCATGTGGGTAGGGTTGCCAGATGGCCGGGAAATCCGGGAAAGCCCCGGAATTTTGCGTCTGGTCCCGTGTCCAGTAATTACACTTTAATGTCCCGGAATTCCGAAAACGAGTCCAATTCAAGCGAGCAAGCATGGCCGCTGCGTACACGACGATGTATTATAAGCGAGTGAGAGCAATATTCACATAGGTAATGACCTAAATACATGTATAGCATAAGATTTTAATATAATATATGTGTAAACGGTGATTTACATTTTATTTTTCTTTAAAAATACCACTACGTTTATAATAAATGAATTTTAATATAATGAAACTTAAAATCTAACTAACTTCTTTGGTAACCCTAAAATGTCCAGGAATTGATAAGGCTACATCTGGCAACCCTACATGTGGGTATAGCAGGAAATGAGATAGCTGATTCACTTGCCAGCCTAGCGTCTACCGATAGTATATTGGTGCGGTGTCGCCCCTTCTACACTGATGTATTAACCCAAATTCGTGCCCACTGTCAGTCACTCTGGAAAGAATATTTTGATCAAAGATCTTTGGAGAAGGGTATTTGGTATCGCACCATTCAAGGCAGCCCCATCCACAGACCTTGGTTTGAGAATTGCTCTTTGGGGAGAACGGAACTTGTAACCGCTTTTAGACTTCGTTCGGGACACATTCCTTTGAATAAATTTGCCTTCTTGATGAGGAAAGTCCCGTCTCCGAACTGTACTGAGTGTGACCAAATAGAAGATGTCTATCATATTATAGTGGAGTGCGTCCGGAACGAATCTCGAAGGCTTTTTTATAACAACAATGTTTTTTTCGATGTGGGTGGCTGCAATATCGTTCTGGCTTCACCTGAGTCTGATGAAGCCAGGTTATTATATAGTTTAGTTAGGTTAGGAATTAGACTAAGAAATAATGGTGTGCCTATTAATTAGTTAATGTAAGAATATTAGTTGACCCGAACGAGGGCGACATAGTCATTTTTATTGTACTAAGCCCTCAATAAAAAAAACAGTTTAAAAAAAAAACAAGTCAATAAACCTCTCATAAGTTTTTATGAATAAAGGTGCGAACGCACTAGGCGGAACTGCACTGCAGCGGAACTGCGCGACACGGAGCATAATTTTTTGCTAAACCGCACTTGAACTACAGCGGCGCGACAGTTTCACCCGTCATTCAAACAAAGAAGGAAAGAGATAGAGTGAGGAGAGAGGGGCGAGGGGCGTGAGGTAGCGACACTTTTGCCTAGTTGCCCAACTTTGCCGCGCAGTTCCGCTGCAGTGCAGTTCCGTTGCCGCGTAGTGCGGTTTGCTCCATATGTTTGCCTTGAAAGAATATTTTGTCGCGTCGTGTCGCTCAGTTCCGCTGCGGTGCAGTTCCGCCTAGTGCGGTCTTACCTTAAGACTGCTTTAACTTAATAGGCTATAATAATTTAAAAAGAACTTATACTAAAATAAATTATTTTACAACTACATACAACTTAATAAATAACTAGGCTATAATCATAAAAAAATAAACTTCATTAAAATAAATTATTTTACAATTTTAAGTATAGATGCTATGGCAACATTTTTTCCTCTTTATTTTCTTCTGTGTCGCCACCACCTATGTTGTTTACCTGAAAAAGTAAGCAAGGATGGATAACAGCTACTTGTCCCAAGTCAGATATCCTGTCAGATTGGTTTACTTTAGTTATTTCCTATTATGTTATGTCTTACAGAATACTGCTTTGGGGAGAGCGGCAGATGGATATACACGTCGTAGTTGGTTGGTTAAATCAGACACTTAACTAATACCCTAGAACGTTAATTAAAGAACGGCATTTAAATAAGTCCCTAGCATTTTGATTTAAGGCTCTGGGGGTTGCCAGATTTTTTCATGGTTTGGGCGTGGCCTAGCTTTTCCCGCCGCGCAGCCATGCCTCATCCCGCATCACGAGATCGCGACGCCGGAAACCAAAGTTTCAGAACAACGGTATGCTAGTGCGTGTCAATGATAATTATAAGATTATGATCTAGATACATGTACCTACCCCACCTACACATCAGATTTTATTGTTTATGTATGTACCTGACTACCTGTCTCTTGAAATGTAAACCTCACTTGTTCATAATTGACTTTTTACATAGTGAAATCTTCAATTGACTTAATTATTAAATCAAAATTTTTGTTTAATTTTATGTATAGCTGTGGATTTTTGTTCAATAAATAAATAAAACATGTATGGACGTACCTATTGTTCAAATTAAAATATATCAAAGCATTACGCCCCGTTTCCATTTAGGAAGACAGTCTGAATTATATATAACCTATTTGATCTACTAACTGCTATGCGTATTACCGAGTGATGTTTTATTGTAATATGACGCTTTTTTAGGAAAACATCTTGGATATAAGTATACTTTGCGTCACATAAAATAACCGGCCAAGTGCGAGTCGGACTCGCGCATGAAGGGTTCCGTACTATTATCTATAAAAAACCCCAAAAAAAACACGTTAGTTGTGTGGGAGCCCCCCTTAATATTAAATTTCTTTTGTTTTTTAGTATTTGTTGTTATAGCGGCAACAGAAATACATCATCTGTGAAAATTTCAACTGTCTAGCTACCACTGTTTATGAGATACAGCCTGGTGACAGACGGACAGCGAAGTCTTAGTAATAGGGTCCCGTTTTGCACCCTTCGGGTACGGAACCCTAAAAACGCTGGAGGCGATGGAGCGGTGCATGGCAATAGCTTCCTTATATGTATGAGTACACTGGTGTAATTTGCGGAAAAGAATGTGGTAATATGCATGGCAATAGCGTCCTTACCTGCATTGACAAATTGGCGTAAATCGCCTACCACTGCAGCGTTCTTTTTAGATGATTATATCTATATTCATAAGGATGAGCAACTTATGATATGTGCTAAGAGAGTTCATGACTGGTTACCTAGAACTAACATGTGACACTTGTTTCCGTTTGGTAGGTAGTTGTTTCCGTTAGGTAGTATTCATGAATTTCGATGGTTTTCTGATAGAATTTTCCACACAAAATTAGATACTTTTTCTCAGAGCATAGAGTTTACTTTTACATGAGCATAAAACTATCGAATATCAAAACGAATGAAACCACTCACGCAGCTCACGCTTCACGACTACCTCGATTATCGATTGTTTTTGGATTATTCGAATACTTTGAATGGTTTCTACAATCGAGTGGCTTAGCGATTGTTATTCACAATCGTGCAACAGAGTGGCAAGTATAAGTTGGCGTTCCTGTGGCGGCGCCTCCTACACACTTTTATCGCCGCCGACAAAAAGTCGCCGCCATCTTGAACATTTTCGTTACTGGTCTGATTTGCTTCAAAATCGATACCTGAAGATCTGGTTGGAGTCCAATTATGATTCTAAAGTCAGACTTTGAAAAAAGTCGCCGACATATTGATATTTTTTGTAATGTAGGTACTAGGCCGATTTGCTTCAAGATCGATTCTAAGAATGCGGTTGGAGTCCAATCATGATTCTGTAGTCAGATTTAGAAAAAAGTTGCCGCCATCTTGAACTTTTTGTAACTATAGTCTATTCGTGATAAGAATGAAGTGGAGTCATCACTGTCCGGCGGCTTAGCCACGCCACAGATTAATAATGGCCACGCCCCGTAACCAATCAAATCGTTTCCTCTTATCAAGCCAAGTTCACAGTGACCGGTTGAAGGCAAACTTTCAAACGGGACGGTTGTGTCCTGTCCATTTTAATTTTAATTTCACAACATTCTTATCACGAATAGACTGTAGACGGATTTGTTTCAAAATCGATATCTAGGAATGCGGTTAGAGTCGAATCATAATTCTGAAGTCAGATTTTGAAAAAATTTACCGCCATCTTGAACTTTTTAGTTATTGGTCTGATTTGCTTCAAAATCGATATCTAAGGATGCGGTTGGAGTATATTCATGATTCTGAAGTCAGATTTTGAAGTTTTGTGCCGCACCGGCTTCAAACTGGTATTTTAAGCCCCGCTATAGCTTTTGCTATGTGATATCAAATTTAAATTTTGCAATATGGGTATGGTTTTCGAGGTATTTTAGGGTTCTAGTGACGAATATACAGTCCATTTTGCATTTCAAGATGGCCGCTGCGCCAAATTTCTATTTTGCAATATGGGTATGGTTTTCGAGGTATTTTAGGGTTCTAGTGACGAATTAGGGGTCCATTTTGCATTTCAAGATGGCTGCCGCGCCAAATTTCTGTTTTGCAATATGGGTATGGTTTTCGAGGTATTTTAGGGTTCTAGTGACGAATTAGGGGTCCATTTGGCATTTCAAGATGGCCACCGCGCCAAATTTCTAATTTGCAATATGGGTATGGTTTTCGAGGTATTTTGGGGTTCTAGTGACGAATATAGAGTCCATTTTGCATTTCAAGATGGCCACCGCGCCTAATTTAAATTTTGCAATATGGGTATGGTTTTCGAGGTATTTTAGGGTTCTCGTGACGAATATACAGTCCATTTTGCATTTCAAGATGGCCGCTGCGCCAAATTTCTGTTTTGCAATATGGGTATGGTTTTCGAGGTATTTTAGGGTTCTAGTGACGAATTAGGGGTCCATTTGGCATTTCAAGATGGCCACCGCGCCAAATTTCTAATTTGCAATATGGGTATGGTTTTCGAGGTATTTTAGGGTTCTAGTGACGAATATACAGTCCATTTTGCATTTCAAGATGGCCGCTGCGCCAAATTTCTATTTTGCAATATGGGTATGGTTTTCGAGGTATTTTAGGGTTCTAGTGACGAATTAGGGGTCCATTTTGCATTTCAAGATGGCTGCCGCGCCAAATTTCTGTTTTGCAATATGGGTATGGTTTTCGAGGTATTTTAGGGTTCTAGTGACGAATTAGGGGTCCATTTGGCATTTCAAGATGGCCACCGCGCCAAATTTCTAATTCGAAATATGGGTATGGTTTTCGAGGTATTTTGGGGTTCTAGTGACGAATATAGAGTCCATTTTGCATTTCAAGATGGCCACTGCGCCAAATTTCAATTTTGCAATATGGGTATGGTTTTCGAGGTATTTTGGGGTTCTAGTGACGAATATAAAGTCCATTTTGCATTTTAAGATGGCCGCTGCGCCAAATTTTAATTTTGCAATATTGGTATAGATTTCGAGGTATTTTAGGGTTCTTGTGGCGAATAAGGGGTCCATTTTGCATTTCAAGATGG
Source organism: Argyresthia albistria (assembly GCA_963457715.1). Taxonomy (NCBI): domain Eukaryota; kingdom Metazoa; phylum Arthropoda; class Insecta; order Lepidoptera; family Argyresthiidae; genus Argyresthia; species Argyresthia albistria. Next base: position 4,298,206 of record OY735254.1, on the reverse strand, counting down.
TCACCGCGCCAAATTTCTATTTTGCAATATGGGTATGGTTTTCGAGGTATTTTAGGGTTCTAGTGACGAACGAATTCGCGTTTATTCCCAGTAGTACACACCCCGCCGTCCACACTGTTACGGTATGGAAAAAAAAATCCCATACGGTAACAGTGTTGACGTAGGTATGGGACTTTTTATTCTCCAGTAGTTCCGTTGGTTGCAGTTCATTGCGTGTTGAAAAATTGTGTCGATTTTGAAGCAAATCGGTTGAGTAACAAAAAAGTTCAAGATGGCGGCGACTTTTTTTTAATATTTGACTTCAGAATCATGATTGGACTCCAACCGGATCCTCAGATATCGATTTTGAAGCAAATCGGTTGAGTAACAAAAAAGTTCAAGATGGCGGTGACTTTTTTAATATTTGACTTCAGAATCATGATTGTACTCCAACCGCATTCTCAGATATCGATTTTGAAGCAAATCAGTCCAGAAACAAAAAAGTTCAAGATGGCGGCGACTTTTTTAATATTCGACTTCAGAATCATGATTGGACTCCAACCGCATCCTCAGATATCGATTTTGAAGCAAATCAGTTCAGTAACAAAAAAGTTCAAGATGGCGGCGACTTTTTTGATATTTGACTTCAGAATCATGATTGGACTCCAACCGGATCCTCAGATATCGATTTTGAAGCAAATCGGTTCAGTAACAAAATAGTTAAAGATGGCGGCGATTTTTAAATATTTGACTTCAGAATCATGATTGGACTCCAACCGGATCCTCAGATATCGATTTTGAAGCAAATCGGTTGAGTAACAAAAAAGTTCAAGATGGCGGCGACTTTTTTAATATTTGACTTCAGAATCATGATTGTACAACCGCATCCTCAGATATCGATTTTGAAGCAAATTGGTTCAGTAACAAAAAAGTTCAAGATGGCGGCGACTTTTTTGATATTTGACTTCAGAATCATGATTGGACTCCAACAGGATCCTCAGATATCGATTTTGAAGCAAATCGGTTCGGTAACAAAATATTTCAAGATGGCGGCGATTTTTCTAATATTTGACTTCAGAATCATGATTGGACTCCAACCGGATCCTCAGATATCGATTTTGAAGCAAATCGGTTGAGTAACAAAAAAGTTCAAGATGGCGGCGACTTTTTTTAATATTTGACTTCAGAATCCTAATTGTACTCCAACCGCATCCTCAGATATCGATTTTGAAGCAAATTAGTTCAGTAACAAAAAAGTTCAAGATGGCGGCGAGTTTTTTAATATTTGACTTCAGAATCATGATTGGATTCCAACCGCATCCTCAGATATCGATTTTGAAGCAAATCGGTTGAGTGACAAAAAAGTTCAAGATGGCGGCGACTTTTTTGAATATTTGACTTCAGAATCATGATTGTACTCCAACCGCATCCTCTGATATCGATTTTGAAGCAAATCGGTTCAGTAACAAAAAAGTTCAAGATGGCGGCGACTTTTTTTATATTTGACTTCAGAATCATGATTGGACTCCAACCGCATCCTCAGATATCGATTTTGTTGCAAATCGGTTGAGTAACAAAAAAGTTCAAGATGGCGGCGACTTTTTTTAATATTTGACTTCAGAATCATGATTGGATTCCAACCGCATCCTCAGATATCGATTTTGAAGCAAATCGGTTGAGTAACAAAAAAGTTCAAGATGGCGGCGACTTTTTTTTATCAACTTTTATCTCAGCTTGGCAGGCATAGCACATGTTGTTCATTGTGTAAAGTTGCTTATGACGACCGCTAGGGGCGCCACTGTCAACCTTATAAAGTTTCTTCTGATCTCCGCTGATATAGAGACGGGACGGCAGCACTCAGACAACGATGAGCAAAGAATGAAAAAGTGATAGTGGTCGATTCTCTAGGTTACACTGGGGCCAATTCTCTAGGGCACAAGCACTAAAATTACTTGACAATATTAGCTCCGACGATCTTACGCGGTTGCCATAGATTTCATTTTCGAACTCACTTTTGAATTAGTTCATCAGTACATTAAAATAATTCAAAAGTAAGTTTGAAAATGGAATCTATGGCGACCGCATAAGAGCTGTCAGACTTCATATTGTCAACTAATTTTAGTGAGTGTAACCTAACCTAGTGGCTCAATCTTACTCGGATCCGGGTAAAGGCCTGTGCCCCTCGGTGGGGACATTAATGGGCTACATTTACAATTTACATTTACAACCTAGAGAATCGGCCTCATTGACTAAAATTACATGACAATATTAAGTTTGACAGCTCTTATACTGACGCCATAGATTCCATTTTCGAACTGACTTTTGAATTATTTTAATGTACTGATGAACTAATTCAAAAGTGAGTTCGAAAATGGAATCTATGGCAACCGCGTAAGAGCGTCGGAGCTAGTATTGTCAAGTAATTTTAGTGTGTGTGTCCTAGAGAATTGGAGGATCCCAGTCCGTGAGGATCGAACTTGGATCACTTGTGTTACTCAGTGCTGGCCCAAAACGATAACAATCCGAGCCATTGCTGATACTAAGAACTGATTCGAATATTGGCATATGATCGTGCGGGCATTTACGTTGTATTGATTGTGCAGGTAATTTGGAATAATAATTGAAACAAAAAGTAAACTTTAGAAAAAACCGACTTCCACAAACCCTATTTGATTAGATTGAGTTTAATACAAACTGTAACTCCTAATCCCCAATTGGGGAATTATTTTGTCAAATCCCATCTCAGTGCTACCCCACGCTACTAAGGAACCTCTGTACAAAGTTTCATGGCTCTAGGTCCACCGGTTTAGGCTATGCGTTGCCTGCCTGTCAGCCACGCATTGTATTTGTACCTAGTATTGAGCAGCTCTGGTGGCCATATGTGGTCTTCATTATCAGTTCCGCATCGCAATATCATTATGCTTATCATGAGTAAATACACGAGTTATTATGAATAATTGAAATAACCGGCCAAGTGCGAGTCGGACTCGCGCACGAAGGGTTCCGTGCCATTATCTATAAAAAACCGCAAAAAAAAATATGTATGGGAGCCCCCCTAAATATTAATTTAATTTTAATTTAATTATTTATTTTTTAAGTAAATAATATACTCAATATATTGTGAACATTTTAAGCGTCTACCTGCTACCATTATCAATATCGAGCAAAAATGAGCAAAAAAATCACGTTTGTTGTATGGGAGCCCCCTTAATATTAAATTTCTTTTGATTTTTAGTATTTGTTGTTATAGCGGCAACAGAAATACATCATCTGTGAAAATTTCAACTGTCTAGCTACCACGGTTCATGAGATACAGCCTGGTGACAGACGGACGGACGGACGGACGGACGGACGGACGGACGGACGGACAGACGGACAGCGAAGTCTCAGTAATAGGGTCCCGTTTGGCACCCTTCGGGTACGGAACCCTAACAAAAAGTAAGCTAATACCCGATACTACGCCATACCCATATTGCAAAATAGAAATTTGGCTCGGCAGCCATCTGGAAATGCAAAATGGACCCCTAATTCGTCACTAGAACCCTAAAATACCTCGAAAACCATACCCATATTACAAAATGAACTCCAAATTCAGATTAGCTCGATGGCACCATATTCCTAAAGGACTTGTCACAACGAACCTAATGAGATGAGTATGACAGTAGATAAATAGTGTATGAACTAAACATGGTGTGAAACTACACATAACTAGGTTTAAAACTCTCGTGGGATACTATCAAAAACACCCACTCGTGTTTTAATACCCCTCATTATGGAACAGTTTCATAAACTACTATTTCAATCCTACTGACTACCAGTAAGACACCGTACTACCAATTTTCAGGAGTATCAAGACGAATCCCATAAATTTTTTAGGCCTTGGCTACTTTTGAGGAGGAAAAACCGTATTTTATTATGCCATGACGATGCCGCGTAGCAATTATTTTATGACTGACTTTTATTGAGACGAGCGACACAACCTCTCCCTTCGAGAGCCTAAGCGGTAATGCCTCCCGTCGCCCTCGCGCATACCCGCATGCAATTTATTTCAGCGCAAGTGATAAAATGAAGATTGATTCGAAATCGCCGATTAATTCTAAAATGTTAAACACTAAACTTTAAGATATTTCGATTACCTATTTTTAGACACAAGAATCAAACCAATATTCCTCGTAGAACTGCTGGAATAACTCGATTTAGGTAAAAAAGGACTATTCGTTTATATTTTTTTTCATATACTTTATGATGACATTATGATCTTTTCAAACACTAAATTTTTAGGCAAGGGACTATTTTATAACATATATTTTTTCTGGATTCAGAAAGTGTCTCAATCTGCTGGAATAACTCAATCTGTTGGGCATTTTAGCTGGACGGGCGCCTTAAATAAAGCATCGTCGAAAACGTTTAACGATCTGTCTTACCGAAAGCCAGCGTGTTGGTTAAAACAAGATGGCGTCACAACAACAGCTGATTACTTTCAGTCTATCTTTTTGGCAAACGTTGTGCAACGTTTTGGTTTGTTGTGTTCAATGGTTGGGTGAAGAGTGCCAAACTGGACCCTATTACTGAGACTTCGCTGTCTGTCTGTCACCAGGCTGTATCTCATGTACCGTGATAGCTAGACAGTTGAAATTTTCACAGATGATGTATTTCTGTTGCCGCTATAACAACAAATACCTACTAAAAAACAGATTATAATTAATATTAAAGGAGGCTCCCATACAACAAACATGTTTTTTTGGCGTTTTTATAGATAATGGTACGGAACCCTTCATGCGCGAGTCCGACTCGCACTTGACTGTTTATTTGTTTCAAAAGAGATCACGGTCAGGATTCACGGTCTATACATTTTTGGGCCAAAAGTAATAAAAACAAAACCATAGAGCGAACAGGTTAAGTGTCATAGTAAGAAATACTAGGATTTGTGTAGTCTATCCAAAAATTACACTTTTTTTCTGGTACTTTTGGCCCAAAATCAATGATCTCTTTTGGTTTTTGGTGCAATTACATAAACATTTACATACAGGCACATACATTGCTTCTGGCCACACACTAGGATACCCTGTGTAGTGGGAACCAGAAACAGCGACATCACAAACATGTAGGTAGGTAAACATCCAAGAGCTGGGGTTTTTTTTTGTCCCCAGCCCAACATGTTGTCAACTCCATCATGATTATTTCATGATTAGCAGTTTCACAAAACGACGTTAAAAAAAAGTGGCCAATTGCGAGTCGATCTCGCCCGTAAAGGGTTCCGTGGTAGCAAGTAATTATATGATTGAAATTTTGTGTTGTAACTTTGTTTTTCATAGTATTTTATATTATATAAGTATATTATATTTTGTTCAAACCAATTTTTGTTGAAAGTTTGTATTGAGAATATTGATACACAGCATTCCGTACCCGAAGGGTGCCAAACGGGACCCTATTACTGTGACTTCGCTGTCTGTCCGTCCGTCCGTCTCTCACCAGGCTGTATCTCATTAACCGTGGTAGCTAGACAGTTGAAATTTTCCCAGATGATGTATTTCTGTTGCCGCTATAACTATAGACTACCTATCTACATGTATAGACACCCTACACATATAGGTTTGATGAAAAAATAATAATGACAGTTCCATGTATGGGGAGCCCCCCTTATTACTATATTTTTTAAATTTTTCAGACTGACATACAGACAGACAGACTTGACGAAACTATAAGGGTTCCTTGTTTCTCTAACGGAACCCTGAAAAGAACAAATTTTGGCCCGGATAAAGCAGGCACTCCTCGAGGTCGAAAACTTAAATACAAATCAAAATTGCTTCTACTCCACCTTTTGTACGGCAGAGCCTTTATTTCCCCCCAATGATTGTACTATTATAGGAACAATAACAAAATACAGAACTGTTTGTTCACTACAGTTCAACTACCTACAAGAAACGGAGACCAGACAGACTGCACGGACTCATGACCTTCACCCATTACTTCATAATTGAGTTCATCTGGGACTTACCAAGGTTCAAAGCACCTGGCGTCATTGCGATTGCTTGGTATAGTAACTGTAGAAGCCTTCCATGCAGTTGTAGGCGCCCGCGCACAGCTTCCTCCATAGTGACGCTTACTGAAAATGTTGAGAAAAAAAAACAACATTTTCAATTCGGCCACTTGTAGGGTAGGTATTTTCCGAACAAATGTTTTAACCTGACAAGAACTCACTGCGTGGTTTTCAGCTATTGGTGTGGAGGAATTATGACGACGGGGCGCGGCTGCTGCTAGCTACCAGTCACATCTTCTCCAACTGCGAGAATCTGTAACACGGGTTGAGGTTTTCACTCTATGATCACCAATAGCAAACGGCGTCGTCGTACAGCGTTGTGAGATTTCTTTGCTGAAACAAAACTTACCCCCTATTTCGATTTGTCACAAACGTGATTGCGATTTCCTCGACGTCTCGCCTCCGGCGCCAGGTCAAGAATCCCTACCGTAAACGCTGTAGGTACCAAGTTCACAACAAATAAGATTTTTTTCAATAGAGAAAATCACCCCTCCCCTCCACAGAGAAAGTAATCACTACGTTTACTCCCCTCGTTCACCCTTTCACCGGAAAAAAGTCGAACACGTGCTACTGCTTGTCATCGATGAGTCTTACCGTACTAGGTAAATTTCGTACTTAGTCCAACTGTTCCTAGTCCTTAAAAATACTTGATCCAAATACCTGTTCTTCGAGTATCACCTAGTCCTAGTATCAGGGGTCCCTTCCCTAGTCCTGTGAAAGTCACGTCTTACAGCTTAGGACGATACCAGTGATAACCACTAAACAAACATACCATAGCTTCACGCCTTTCCCATACGGGGTGGCACAAGGACAATCAACAGTTGTGACGTAATTAAAACAAACTAAACGATCGTGTAAATAAACTTATAAACCATAGTGATTTAAATAAACACAATGAAACGAATGCAGTCTGTTAACAATAGCTAGATACGTCTCGTTCCAGCATCTATTATTCTCCATTGTCAGTTTGTTCGGCCTATGTCCGTATGAGACAATAATATACCGATTAAGTGAACCAAACTTTGGTTCACTTAATCGGTCCAAACTATAAAAAATATAGCTCCAAACAAAGTAGCTCTACCTAGTATCATAAAGAAGAACTAAGATATCTACATGCTACTTGCCAACAGATGGCGTGTACGAACCCACAAAATCCCCCGAATACTTGGATTGGGACGTTGAGAACAAGTCCCGGTGTACGCGTATTAGCACGTGTTACGCGTATCGATACCCGAGACTTGGTATTACTGATACTAGATATACTCGGCTTCGGTACTCGAAATTTGATACTCGTTGGATCTAGTCCATACGTTTGCGGATCAGGTACGGGCTAGTATTGAAAAATACCTAGTTTTTGTACCTGTTCTAGTATATACGCCTCAACTCTAGTTCTGCAATTTCTGCATTATTACTCGAAATTAACCTACGTTA
>OY735254.1:4180898-4290556 GCA_963457715.1 Argyresthia albistria | reverse complement strand
TTTGGTTGATGGCCGCACATTATTTTTTTGTATTGGCTTTTATCGAATTTCAATAGCGATTTTGAAATTCAAAACAAAACCATGGAGCGAACAGTTTGTGTCATTGTAAAAAATACTGGGATTTGTATGTTCTATCCAAATATTGCACTTTTTTCTGGCCGGCACTTTCACTTTTGGCCCAAAATTAATAATAAAAATAAAATAAAATAAAAAGCCATTTAATTACAATTAATGAACATAAAAAAAAATTGTACAGTTATATTTAACGATAATGATTTATTTTTACAAAATGAATGATCTCTTTTATTTACAATATTTAACTTAAAAAATAACTTTGGCTATAATAATAATAATAAAAAACTTAATTAAAATAAATTATTTTACAACTAGAAACTTAACTTAATAAATATCTAAGGCTATAATAAAATAAAATAATATATATATATATATTACAACTTAACCTAAGCAAAAGAAGCTTTGGTGCTCGGTGAACTTAAGTTGTTAAAATAAAATAAAATAAAAAGCCATTTATTTACAATAAGTGAACATAAAAAATATAGTACAATTATATTTAATGATTTATTTTTACAAAATGAATGATCTCTTTTATTTACAATATTTAACTTAAAAAATGGTTGCCTGTAAAGTCGGTATACGGGCGAAAGTTTTACGTGACAACGACTTTGAGTGGTAAAATAATTTTAATGTGAATATTCATTCGTATAGTAGGAAGAAGGATGAAATAATAGTAACAATTTAAAACATTTATTTATACAAAGAATTATATTTAAAACATTAATTTATACAAAGAATCTCGCACTGAATTTCATATTAACAAAATTTTATTTTTACCTTTACACATTCATACGTATTTATATACAAATATACATACAATAACTTGCAATACATTTGCGTACAATGAAACAGCGTTTACTACAACTGTCTCTCTCGCTCTTAGGCGGGCTAACCATGCCCGAGTGGAAGGGACGCGTGCCTCTCACTCGCTCTCATTGTGAGCGCATAACGTGAGCGGAGCGTAACGCAGTTTCTTGAAGTGTCACCCGGCAAACCAATTTATAAGACGTTGTCACGTCAAAAATAAATTTGGCTATAATAATAAAAAAAAACTTAATTAATATAAATTATTTTATATCTAGAAACTTAACTTAATAAAAGAAAATAACAATAATCCTTTCTTGCTATGTTTTGTATCTTTTTTCTCTGTCTCACTCACTCAAATCACAGAGTAAACCGGAAGTCACTCGAATCATTTCTTCTTCTTGCTAATCTATATATAAGTATAAAAATGAATTGCTGTTCGTTAGTCTCACTAAAACTCGAGAACGGCTGAACGGATTTATCTTATCTTAGTCTTGAAATGTTCGTGGAGGTCTAGGGAAGGTTTAAAAGGCGAGAAAAAAACGAATAATTTCCGGGAAAACCCTAAAAACAGCCCTTTTCTATTTCCCATACAAACGTTTTCTAGAGTCAATTTGAACTTTATTGCTATTCAATAAAGTTCACATTAAATTGAGGCAGTACGAAGTCTGCCGGGTCAGCTAGTTATAATTAAAAAGAAGTGGTGCAAGAGAAAGGCTCATTACGATAAGCTAATTGTGATGAGGGAGTTAATTGAAATTAGTAAAACACAATATTATCACAACTAAGCGGATGTCTTCTAACAGTCTTATTCATAAAAATCCCTTATAATAGGTTTAAAACATTCAATAGTTAAAATGCTCTAAAGCTCCAATAAACGTATCATAAAATTCATTATTCATACACGCTCAATAAACCTCTAATAGCTAACATGACTTTATATTATATTCTATTTTAGTTAATGGCACTTTGTTGCCTATCGACAAATTCTGCCAGTGTCAGGTGTAAGGCTTGACATGGGTCCTTTATAAGATACTTTGGCGTTATTATGTTGTCGTTCTGACGAAACCATAGTCCTCAGAACAATAACTAAAGCTTTAGTTATAGTCAATTATATAAATAAAATGTCTGACAAGTGTGGCTACTCTCATAGAGAATGTATGAAAGAATATTTTTCACTGACACGGACCTGTGCCGGATCGGTGGGATCCCTGATATTTGTGAATCGACCTTAAAAACTAGTGGCTCTGTGAGCTGTAGACCTCGCGAGTATGTCGGTGGGAAAGCTGAACTGCTAACACACATAAAAAAAATAACCCAAATAATTTTCTTTCAATAACACATACAAACTTATGAATGTACCTGGTTACGTACATGCAGTATGAAAGTAGCCGCACCAATAACTTTGTAAACTACATTTCGCGATCTTTTATACAACCTATTGACTTTTTACTAAAATTATATAATCTGTTTCACTCTCATAGTCTTTACAAATCCAACGACACCTCATTTGTTAATTTCCATCGAGCCGTTTGGGTTGTAGCGATTTTTTTACATTTTAAAACCCCATATCTCCGCCATTTTGAAAAAAATCAAAAACTGGCTCGAGTAAAAAATTCTATTTATTTTTTCAACCTGCTCACAAAATTTCACGAGAATCGGTTCATAAATGCGACCTGTAGAGGAGAACAACCGGACATACAAAAGCATTTTTGCCCAAACCTGAAACGGAGACGCTTCGCTCGCTTCGTTCGCTCATCTGTTTCACTCTCATGGTCTTTACAAATCCAACGACACCTCATTTGTTAATATCCATCGAGCCGTTTGGGTTGTAGCGATTTTTTTTCTCCGCTATTTTGAAAAAAATAAAAAAACTGGCTCGAGTAAAAAATTCTATTTCTAAAACCTGCTCACAAAATTTCACGAGAATCGGTTCATAAATGCGACCTGTAGAGGACCGGACATACGAAAGCATTTTTGCCCAAACCTGAAACGGAGACGCTTCGCTCGCTCGGTCAATTAAAATATCTGACAATCTCAGATCAATGAAACTCTTTACTTTTTAGGGTTCCGTACCCAAAGGGTAAAAACGGGACCCTATTACTAAGACTTCGCTGTTCGTCTGTCCGTCCGTCCGTCCGTCCGTCCGTCCTGTCTGTCACCGGGTCCGCCTGCACCATTGAGATAATAAATACATGGAGGCGCTGTATTTTTCTATAGAATTTATACATGTAGTGTAAATAGGAGTTGAACTATTAAAATTATTCGTGTCTCTTTCTAACAAGTTGAATATTCCGTACAGTGAACGAGATGTCATTATTTCTGCATTTGTAAAATTTTGACAACAATGCAATGCGAAGTATAGGAAGGGTGCCAGAGCCGCCATTTTTAGCCGTGAGAATTGTGTTCTGTGGTCGTGAGTCGGTGGTACGTTGACTGCTCAGAACAATAACTAAAGCTTTAGTTATTGTTCTGAGGTTGACTGTCAAGTGGTTACCTTGTGCTGAGTTTTTTGTGATTTGTGCGATTATAGAGAATATTTGGGACATAAATCTTGGTGTGGATGCTGAGGACACACAGCGAAGCATGAGCCGCTGTAGTATTCTGCACTGTGGTTTGCGGAAAAACAAAAATCAACCGCAATTGTCTTTTCATAGGTTAGTACTGGTTATTTACGAAATAGTTGTAAGATAAGCTAGATTTAAGCCTTACTACCCAGTTTTTCTATTATTATAAAGTGTCAGCAAGAATACAACAGTATACTTATCGCTGTATACGCCGTTATTTCGTAATTTTATATCCAAAATATTTGTAAACAAATCGCATGTTGGGATAGTGATGTGCTTTGTCGATATTTTTTTTAAGTCGATAATGGGCCCGCCCCGCTGTTGGTTCCGTACAGTGACTAGTGGAAATTATTTTTTGACTATTAGGTCAATGTGTGGATAAGGGGGCAAAAAAAGACTTAGAAATTTTCAACTAAAAAAAGACTTGACTAAGTTTTTTACTTAGGAATGTTATGCTGCTCTTTGCCATCACTTTTAGTCATATACCTTTTCCTCGTGCACCTCACCGATTTCGAAATATAGGTCATAATTAGGTTTGTAATATCGATATCTCTGTAAATAATGGTCTTATGGAAAACATGCATACGACATAAAATAATGGCCGCAAGGCACCCTACACGACGCGCAAGTGAAAACATCAATATGAAACGTGCCCCACCTACAACAATACCACCGCTTTCAACGACTAGAGAAATTTTTCAAAAATATTTTTTTGAATGTTCGTTACTCCGTAATCGTGTAGTGCTGCTCTTTGCCATCATAATAGTCCTAGGGTAAACATACACATGATGACATAAATATACCATTTTACTATATATATTTTTGTTTCAGATTTCCCAGGAGAGAATCTTTGAAAAAGAAATGGATGCAGATGCAGTCAAAATTCAACAGCGCGGAGGGTCCTGAGTTCAAATCAAACCCACAGTGGCTTACTTTTGTATTTTTTTTAAATATATTTTAGTAGTAAGTGTTAATTATTGAGGTTGCGTAATTCCTCGAGATTTAATTGTTAATTGTTAAGACGTCCCTTCTTTAGGGTGAGCCAAGAGCCCGCCTTTAGGTTTAATTATTTGAGATTTAGACTTATATTATTTGCTCCTTAAATTATTTATAATTAAACATAAAATTCAGAAACTTACAGCCTTGTATTCATTTTTCTAAACTTTGTTTGTACTACCCTGCGAAAAAACTGGTTTAGTCTGCTTCCCATTGACCGACCCGGCTGAAACCCGATCATCCTATTTAAGACATTCCTTTGCATCAAAGCCACACACACAAAGTTCTATTAAATGTACGAGAATAGATAAAATTATGTGTGAAACTGCACATAATTAGGTATTAAAACTCTCTTGCCATTATATTAAAAACCTCGCCTACGACTCGGTTTTTAAAAACCCATTCGTATTTTGATACCCTTCATTATGCAACAGTTTCATAAACTACTATTATTAATTTTTAATTCAAAATCAAACGTCAAGCTATTTAAAATCCTATCCTAATAAAAATCCCCGAACCGCACTTGAGAAGTAAGTACCTTGCACACATATTTTTCACGGTATGCGGTACCTAGTGATTTATCGATATCGATATTTCTGGCCTAGGGGTTTCTCTTTACTGAAGGCAGCCATTTTATGCCTTATTTTAAGCCCCGCCTTACGGCACCCACATTTTGTAGGTATGCCCAGTCCATGTATTTAGAGGTCAATGGCCTGCACGAACCGTAATAGCTAGAAAGCTGAAATTTTCACAGAATGTGTATATCTGTTGCCGCACCAACCACAAATACTGAAATACGAGAGATATTACAAATTGAAAGTGGTCTCGGTACAAGATACGTCTTCACAACACGCTTGAAAAGTTTATACCAAGGCCATTTTGTTTTGGTAGGTAAGCCTTCTTTTAATGAAACTAAATTTAAATGATATGGCAATGTCGTCCCCGGACTTCTACAAAGACTTTAAATATTCATTGATGAATTACGACGTCTCTATTTATTCTGTAAAACTTTTAGAAAATAATTATAAAATTAATAGTTAAGTTAAGTTAAGTTTTTGATCTGTGGCTTCTATCGTGTGTTGCCACAATAATTTCGCCAATGTCACGTGATGAGCCCTGCATAACTGGGGATCACGTGGTACAGTTATTAAAACGACTCTAAGTTAAGCTGAGACTATAATCTAATATTGTTAGTACATATAAATTTGTTTAGTAAGTTTACAGATGATGGATGATTTAATTACTTTTGTTTTCATACAAATCTCAGAGCTCAGAAATTCATTTTTTCCTTTTGGCCACTTCAAGTTTGGCTGCCAGTGATGTTTTAATTAAATACTCTTTGGTGCGTTGAAATGATGTTTTGCAGTCTGCATGACATTGACATAATGAGTGAGTGAACCTCATTGTACGGAAATTGTAGATGGGTGTCTCACGTTTTCCAGTAGGTTGTAGACAGTGCTGCTTACGGCGGCGTTTAGTAGGTACTAAAGGCCCTAAAAGCGCGGCAAGCTTTATTATTCAACTAGCTACAAAGTTATTCTGACATAAGATGATAATTTGAACAAAACTTTTTGGGTATTTCATGAAAAATACAGTTAGGATGGATTCACACGGCATAGTCCTGCACGTTTTTTTGCAGTATACGTCTTAACGGATAAACAGTGGCCTTGGTTCACACGGCATTGTCCTGCACGTTTTTTTGCAGTATACGTCGTGTGAACCTAGGCCACTGTTTATCCGTTAAGAAGTATACTGCAAAAAAACGTGCAGGACTATGCCGTGTGAACCACGCCTCACAGTTCACACATATACAGGGTGGAACAAACGAATGGGCCCTGGAGGGAAAGTACCTTGAAATCTCAAGATATCCGTCCGTCCGTCCGTCTGTCTGTCACCAGGCCGTATCTCATGAACCGTGGTAGCTAGACAGTTGATATTTTCACAGATGACGTATTTCTGTTCCCGCTATAACAACAAATACTAAAAACAAAATAAATTTAATATAAAGGGGGCTCCCATACAATTAACGTGTTTTTTTTGCGGTTTTTTATAGGTAATGGTACGGAACCCTTCGTGCGCGAGTCTGACTCGCACTTGGCCGGTTATTTACTCCTTGAGTGTGGTCATAAATGTCAAGTTCAACCAACCTAACCATGGAGTAAGAAATAAAGAGTTTCATTGATCTGAAAATCTGACAAGACAATCAGCTGTTCATAAAGCTGACCCATGTCAAGCCTTACACCTGACACTGGCAGAATTTGTCGATAGGCAACAAAGTGCCATAAACTAAAATAGAATAGAATAGAAGTCGGCCATTTTACTCTCTATTAGAGGTTTATAGTAGGGTCCGGCCTTCTATAACTTATGAAGCTTTTATTGAAGGTTTATAGAACGTTTTAGTGCTATTGATCGTTTATGAATAATGTTTTTCATGATCAACCTTATAACAAGTCAATAAATGAGGAATTGAGGGCTAGGGAAGTTAAAATACAGCTACAGTGGATCCCATCTCATGTGGGTAGGGTTGCCAGATGGCCGGGAAATCCGGGAAAGCCCCGGAATTTTGCGTCTGGTCCCGTGTCCAGTAATTACACTTTAATGTCCCGGAATTCCGAAAACGAGTCCAATTCAAGCGAGCAAGCATGGCCGCTGCGTACACGACGATGTATTATAAGCGAGTGAGAGCAATATTCACATAGGTAATGACCTAAATACATGTATAGCATAAGATTTTAATATAATATATGTGTAAACGGTGATTTACATTTTATTTTTCTTTAAAAATACCACTACGTTTATAATAAATGAATTTTAATATAATGAAACTTAAAATCTAACTAACTTCTTTGGTAACCCTAAAATGTCCAGGAATTGATAAGGCTACATCTGGCAACCCTACATGTGGGTATAGCAGGAAATGAGATAGCTGATTCACTTGCCAGCCTAGCGTCTACCGATAGTATATTGGTGCGGTGTCGCCCCTTCTACACTGATGTATTAACCCAAATTCGTGCCCACTGTCAGTCACTCTGGAAAGAATATTTTGATCAAAGATCTTTGGAGAAGGGTATTTGGTATCGCACCATTCAAGGCAGCCCCATCCACAGACCTTGGTTTGAGAATTGCTCTTTGGGGAGAACGGAACTTGTAACCGCTTTTAGACTTCGTTCGGGACACATTCCTTTGAATAAATTTGCCTTCTTGATGAGGAAAGTCCCGTCTCCGAACTGTACTGAGTGTGACCAAATAGAAGATGTCTATCATATTATAGTGGAGTGCGTCCGGAACGAATCTCGAAGGCTTTTTTATAACAACAATGTTTTTTTCGATGTGGGTGGCTGCAATATCGTTCTGGCTTCACCTGAGTCTGATGAAGCCAGGTTATTATATAGTTTAGTTAGGTTAGGAATTAGACTAAGAAATAATGGTGTGCCTATTAATTAGTTAATGTAAGAATATTAGTTGACCCGAACGAGGGCGACATAGTCATTTTTATTGTACTAAGCCCTCAATAAAAAAAACAGTTTAAAAAAAAAACAAGTCAATAAACCTCTCATAAGTTTTTATGAATAAAGGTGCGAACGCACTAGGCGGAACTGCACTGCAGCGGAACTGCGCGACACGGAGCATAATTTTTTGCTAAACCGCACTTGAACTACAGCGGCGCGACAGTTTCACCCGTCATTCAAACAAAGAAGGAAAGAGATAGAGTGAGGAGAGAGGGGCGAGGGGCGTGAGGTAGCGACACTTTTGCCTAGTTGCCCAACTTTGCCGCGCAGTTCCGCTGCAGTGCAGTTCCGTTGCCGCGTAGTGCGGTTTGCTCCATATGTTTGCCTTGAAAGAATATTTTGTCGCGTCGTGTCGCTCAGTTCCGCTGCGGTGCAGTTCCGCCTAGTGCGGTCTTACCTTAAGACTGCTTTAACTTAATAGGCTATAATAATTTAAAAAGAACTTATACTAAAATAAATTATTTTACAACTACATACAACTTAATAAATAACTAGGCTATAATCATAAAAAAATAAACTTCATTAAAATAAATTATTTTACAATTTTAAGTATAGATGCTATGGCAACATTTTTTCCTCTTTATTTTCTTCTGTGTCGCCACCACCTATGTTGTTTACCTGAAAAAGTAAGCAAGGATGGATAACAGCTACTTGTCCCAAGTCAGATATCCTGTCAGATTGGTTTACTTTAGTTATTTCCTATTATGTTATGTCTTACAGAATACTGCTTTGGGGAGAGCGGCAGATGGATATACACGTCGTAGTTGGTTGGTTAAATCAGACACTTAACTAATACCCTAGAACGTTAATTAAAGAACGGCATTTAAATAAGTCCCTAGCATTTTGATTTAAATAAAGCATCGTCGAAAACGTTTAACGATCTGTCTTACCGAAAGCCAGCGTGTTGGTTAAAACAAGATGGCGTCACAACAACAGCTGATTACTTTCAGTCTATCTTTTTGGCAAACGTTGTGCAACGTTTTGGTTTGTTGTGTTCAATGGTTGGGTGAAGAGTGCCAAACTGGACCCTATTACTGAGACTTCGCTGTCTGTCTGTCACCAGGCTGTATCTCATGTACCGTGATAGCTAGACAGTTGAAATTTTCACAGATGATGTATTTCTGTTGCCGCTATAACAACAAATACCTACTAAAAAACAGATTATAATTAATATTAAAGGAGGCTCCCATACAACAAACATGTTTTTTTGGCGTTTTTATAGATAATGGTACGGAACCCTTCATGCGCGAGTCCGACTCGCACTTGACTGTTTATTTGTTTCAAAAGAGATCACGGTCAGGATTCACGGTCTATACATTTTTGGGCCAAAAGTAATAAAAACAAAACCATAGAGCGAACAGGTTAAGTGTCATAGTAAGAAATACTAGGATTTGTGTAGTCTATCCAAAAATTACACTTTTTTTCTGGTACTTTTGGCCCAAAATCAATGATCTCTTTTGGTTTTTGGTGCAATTACATAAACATTTACATACAGGCACATACATTGCTTCTGGCCACACACTAGGATACCCTGTGTAGTGGGAACCAGAAACAGCGACATCACAAACATGTAGGTAGGTAAACATCCAAGAGCTGGGGTTTTTTTTTGTCCCCAGCCCAACATGTTGTCAACTCCATCATGATTATTTCATGATTAGCAGTTTCACAAAACGACGTTAAAAAAAAGTGGCCAATTGCGAGTCGATCTCGCCCGTAAAGGGTTCCGTGGTAGCAAGTAATTATATGATTGAAATTTTGTGTTGTAACTTTGTTTTTCATAGTATTTTATATTATATAAGTATATTATATTTTGTTCAAACCAATTTTTGTTGAAAGTTTGTATTGAGAATATTGATACACAGCATTCCGTACCCGAAGGGTGCCAAACGGGACCCTATTACTGTGACTTCGCTGTCTGTCCGTCCGTCCGTCTCTCACCAGGCTGTATCTCATTAACCGTGGTAGCTAGACAGTTGAAATTTTCCCAGATGATGTATTTCTGTTGCCGCTATAACTATAGACTACCTATCTACATGTATAGACACCCTACACATATAGGTTTGATGAAAAAATAATAATGACAGTTCCATGTATGGGGAGCCCCCCTTATTACTATATTTTTTAAATTTTTCAGACTGACATACAGACAGACAGACTTGACGAAACTATAAGGGTTCCTTGTTTCTCTAACGGAACCCTGAAAAGAACAAATTTTGGCCCGGATAAAGCAGGCACTCCTCGAGGTCGAAAACTTAAATACAAATCAAAATTGCTTCTACTCCACCTTTTGTACGGCAGAGCCTTTATTTCCCCCCAATGATTGTACTATTATAGGAACAATAACAAAATACAGAACTGTTTGTTCACTACAGTTCAACTACCTACAAGAAACGGAGACCAGACAGACTGCACGGACTCATGACCTTCACCCATTACTTCATAATTGAGTTCATCTGGGACTTACCAAGGTTCAAAGCACCTGGCGTCATTGCGATTGCTTGGTATAGTAACTGTAGAAGCCTTCCATGCAGTTGTAGGCGCCCGCGCACAGCTTCCTCCATAGTGACGCTTACTGAAAATGTTGAGAAAAAAAAACAACATTTTCAATTCGGCCACTTGTAGGGTAGGTATTTTCCGAACAAATGTTTTAACCTGACAAGAACTCACTGCGTGGTTTTCAGCTATTGGTGTGGAGGAATTATGACGACGGGGCGCGGCTGCTGCTAGCTACCAGTCACATCTTCTCCAACTGCGAGAATCTGTAACACGGGTTGAGGTTTTCACTCTATGATCACCAATAGCAAACGGCGTCGTCGTACAGCGTTGTGAGATTTCTTTGCTGAAACAAAACTTACCCCCTATTTCGATTTGTCACAAACGTGATTGCGATTTCCTCGACGTCTCGCCTCCGGCGCCAGGTCAAGAATCCCTACCGTAAACGCTGTAGGTACCAAGTTCACAACAAATAAGATTTTTTTCAATAGAGAAAATCACCCCTCCCCTCCACAGAGAAAGTAATCACTACGTTTACTCCCCTCGTTCACCCTTTCACCGGAAAAAAGTCGAACACGTGCTACTGCTTGTCAT
The DNA here is from genome assembly GCA_963457715.1 of Argyresthia albistria. NCBI lineage: Eukaryota > Metazoa > Arthropoda > Insecta > Lepidoptera > Argyresthiidae > Argyresthia > Argyresthia albistria. The sequence goes on along the minus strand of OY735254.1, from coordinate 4,279,518 downwards.
CGATGAGTCTTACCGTACTAGGTAAATTTCGTACTTAGTCCAACTGTACCTGGTCCTAAAAAATACTTGATCCAAATACCTGTTCTTCGAGTATCACCTAGTCCTAGTATCAGGGGTCCCCTCCCTAGTCCTGTGAAAGTCACGTCTTACAGCTTAGGACGATACCAGTGATAACCACTAAACAAACATACCATAGCTTCACGCCTCTCCCACACGGGGTGGCACAAGGACAATCAACAGTTGTGACGTAATTAAAACAAACTAAACGATCGTGTAAATAAACTTATAAACAGTGATCGGATATTCAGATGCATATTTACCTAAAGTTTGTTTTTAGCTGTAAAAGTATGGAAGCGGCTTCATAATATAATTTATCTAAAAAAAACCGGGTATAAAGTATCCCGATATTGTGTAACTTATCGGATGCATATTCATTTAGTGTCAATGTTTGATCCCTGATCCAATTATGTGTATGTAAGGGTACTAAGGGAACAATAGGGTGTGTTGTTTGAAAAAAAAACAATTTGAAAAAAAAAGTTTTATTAAATTATATTTGTATCTACCATTTTAACCTCTGTCTATCATTATCATTTGGTCAGTTAAGTCGGGAGTTTTCGTAAACAAAGTGCATTCCATATTAGCCAACACCTGAACTTTAGGTAAATATGCATCCGAATATCCGATCACTGCTTATAAACCATAGTGATTTAAATAAACACAATGAAACGAATGCAGTCTGTTAAAAATAGCTAGATAGGGCTCTCGTTAAGTCTCGTTCCAGCATCTATTATTCTCCATTGTTAGTTTGTTCGGCCTATGTCCTTATGAGACAATACTATACCGATTAAGTGAACCAAACTTTGGTTCACTTAATCGGTCCAAACTATAAAAAATATAGCTTCAAACAAAGTAGCTCTACCTAGTATCATAAAGAAGAACTAAGATATCTACATGCTACTTGCCAACAGATGGCGTGTACGAACCCACAAAATCCCCCGAATACTTGGATTGGGACGTTGAGAACAAGTCCCGGTGTACGCGTATTAGCACGCGTTACGCGTATTAGCACGCGTTACGCGTATCGATACCCGAGACTTGGTATTACTGATACTAGATATACTCGGCTTCGGTACTCGAAATTTGATACTCGTTGGATCTAGTCCATACGTTTGCGGATCAGGTATGGGCTAGTATTGAAAAATACCTAGTTTTTGTACCTGTTCTAGTATATTATATACGCTTCAACTCTAGTCTAGACTAGACTATCTATCCCTGAGATCTATCCCTATATAGTCTGTGGACTAGACGCAGACGCAGCGCTCATCAGCGCTGTATTCGTGCGAGTCGTGCGACTAAATGTTGCCAGCATCTTTATTTGTAACTCGCACGCGTGTGGTGTGGTCTGGTCGCAGTGGAGCCAGCAAGAGAAGAGTCAAGTCAAGAGACCTCCTTTGATGATTGTGTAATGTTCTGAGATTGTTCTTTCTGTTTTCTGACGGTTTTCTGTGACTGACATGACATAATGACATGAGTCATGACATGACATATGTCGGGCTGAGTGAGCTGACGGCGGACTGACGTTTGAATTTTGACCTTTCTTTTCTTCCCCACTCGAGAAAGACAGAAATTCTCACCCTGTTCTGATATTGGGGGTTTCTCAGCATGATGTGGCGTCCTTCTTTTACTTTATTGAGGAAATTTATTTTGCCGTCGCTGAGAGACGGCGGCGGCTTGACTCGATTGCTATATTCGACGAGAAGCCGGCTTCCCAAATCTACGGCAAAACTGACATTGATCAGCGCGAGCGTCGGTGTGCTGGTGGGGGCAGGCTACGGAGGTTATACCCACTATAAGATAAATGTGAAGAAAACTCAGTTGCCGATTGAAAGTGAAGAATATGCATTCCTCAAAGAAGCGCCGGAATACCAGCCTCAGTATAAGGTAAATAGAGTCTTTCACAGTTCATGATCTTGATGAATATCACACTAACAACATCAGGAATTTCTTTTCCACCTTACTTGGTTCGCCAGTGCTTCTGTATTTGCTTGCATTATTGCTCAAAACAGTAACCAATATTCATGATGTTCTTAGGGGCATTTCCTTTACAGTAGACATGTTGAAGAAGAAGATTCTTAATTTGCATAGAAAGTAGTGGGCCAGATTAGCAGATGATTATTAAATCATTAAACTAGCAGTTGCCCACATGCCTTCTACTCTTATAGTTGTAAAAGGTCAAAGAAGTTTCAGACATATAGACTAGAGCAACCACTGTGATACTAGATCCATCTGGGCTATGACTTGTCTGTCACTATGTCAGTTAAGTGGCTTTCTTAGGGTACCATACCCGAAGGGTGCCAAACGGGACCCTATTACTAAGCTATGCTGTGCTTGCGAATATAATTTGTGATATTGTTATAAAAATAGCTGAAAGTCAATTTTAATTTAATTCTTCAAAGACAAAGCAAGCTCTTTAAATTTCAGTAGAGTATGTAGGGATGTCAGGAATGTAATTTTTTCAACATTGCGAACGCAAATGCCAAATGCGAATGTTGAGGATGCCAATGTGCCAATGCAAATGCGAATGTTTAATAATAATATAGCCTTTTATTCCAAATTCTTCATTTTATTCTTTCTTATAGGTTAATGGTGACCCTTAATTCGGTGTGCCTCTTGGCATAGGCCTGCTCTAACTGTCTCCATTCTTTCCTATCTGCTGCCACTCTTGTCCAATATGGTCCCAATGTTAGAGGGATATCATCCTCCCATCTTCTTCTTGTTGGACGTCCCCTTTTTCTGTTGGCATCTCTCAGATTAGTGACACTTGTTTGCTCCATTTATTTGTGTTGCGAATGTTTAGGGAACAGAATTAAAAAACCTGAGAAACTTTAATCTTCAATTTTAGTACTTACTTAGACACAGTGCCAGTGATTTGGGAGGTGACACAAACTATACTAACTAAACTAATTAAAATGGTGTGTTTCAAAATGGAATCTGTGGCCACCGCGCAAGAGCTGTCGGATTTGAAGATTGTCAGTTTATCGCCTTTAGGTCCTCTAGTTTAGTGGTGTTGACACCTTCCAAATAGCCCCCAGTAACTTAATATTTGTTTAATAATGATGATGACACTGGTATTAATTTAAAAATATAACTTGATATATAGTGTTTCTACAGGGCTCGTATATTAGACTGGCTGCACAGATACTTGTTAATTTTGAATGTGGGCTGGTGGAGCGCTCAGAAATTTTCGAATCAGATCTGTGCATTTATCGTACTTCCATATTGATGGACGAACGGACGGACAGACACATGAGTTTCTTCTTCTGAGATACAAAACCCTAAAAATAGAAGCAGTGCTCTATAATAAACTTGAGTATTGCAGTTGGGTGAGAGTATTGCAGTATTGCTGTACCTCAAAGTTCAAAGTTCAAAGTTCAAAGTGTTTATTAATCAATAATTAATTACAGGTTTACTTATAATTAAAGCTTAAATAAGTTCTAAATATTATTCAAATCATGACATTAACTTCTGCACTGGTCAGAGACCGTCTCGCAGTAAGTTAAGATCAAAAAATAATCTAAAAACTAATTGCAGTCTAAAAACTGTTTTTTTATATATATCTACCTGTTAACAGAATGGACAAATACAAAATGGAAAAAAGTAATTATACGTAGTTAGCCTATGGTTAAATTATCATCGAATTGAGTTATGTGTATGAATGTTAGTGTATGTTGTGTGTATGAGGGGGGTGTGTGGGGGGGGAGTTGTGAGGGTGATTTGTGTATGACTGCTTAGCCCTACGACAAGGTAGTCTTGGGATCGGATACGGGACCACTAAGCAGCAGATGTGTGTTCAAACTCACGTTTTACCACTCGAAGATACTATTTGCTCAATATCGTCGTACGCTTTATCCATCAACCACTTCTTTATGTACATAGGATCACATTTGGACTCTATTGTACCTTCGATTTTGCAGGACTTAATTAAGCTACTTCTACAGCTCAAAAGTTCATCAAACATATGATAAAGTGTCCAATAATAATTTATGTGAATTTGTAGTATATGGGGGATAATCTGATTATCTTTCAACTTTTCAGAGGTGTTAGGGTCGGAATGATAACAATGCAGTATTATTTTAATATTACGTAGTATTTATTTATTGTGAGTATTCACAATGGTAGTGCAAATGAAGTAGATTATGGCACTCTCATGCATAAATGAGGAACACTGTTACAGACCAACTCTGGTAATGCAAAAAGTGGCAAAAACTACCTTACCGTCTCTCATTCCATAGTCTGTAAGTCTTATCTGCTGGATAGTCTGATAAGTAAGGTCCGACCGAGATCTCGTTCTCGGTCTAGGTCTCGGCTTTCTCGGCCAATTTCCGGCCGAGATACTCGTTCTCAGTCTCGGCTTAAACATGCCGAGATTCTCGGCCGTAACCGAGACTATTTTATGTTCGTGTGAAATCATCTGTTTATTGATAATTTGAAATTTGTCGCGCGCGCGTGTTCTCTAGGTTTTGTAGGTTCCTAGGTTCGCTAGGTGTTGTTTTTTAGAAGTGTCGGTATTCTTTTTTTGTGTCATTAAAGTAAAGTAAAGTCCCCAATGTTGTCCCCAGGTGATCAACGACGCAGACACATCAGACCTGCAGCTAGTGTTGTTCCAATACAGGACATGCCCTTTTTGCTGCAAGGTCCGGGCGTACCTGGACGCTAAGGGCATCAGCTACGAAGTCGTTGAGGTGGACGCTGTGTTGCGGCAGGCCATCAAGTGGTCGGGGTATAAGAAGGTGCCCATACTACTGGCGAAGGTCGATGGTGGATACCAGGTGTGTTTTAAGCTACTTCAACATCTTCATTGTCATTTTCAGCCTGTCAGGGAACCTATTGAATATAGGCCTCGTGGATGCACACAGCATTCAACTCGGTCCTGTGCAATCTACTTAGCGTAAGTTGAAGTTTAACCATAGAATAACTAATAGTAAGGTTCACTCCCGGACGAAAGTCAAGTTTAGGTACAAAAAACATGCTCGCATGCGAAATTGAATCTTTTCGTAACATGCGAGCGTTCATATTTCATTAGATACCGCTGACACGATGCCGATCACGTGACAGCAACGCCGGGTTGCGACTCGCACTCAGTTGTTTACGGCGACATTGTTTTCACGCGGTTTCATTTAAGGCCCTCGCATATTTTAAAAGAGGTACGGGGGAGTTTCTTGCCCTTCTTTGCTCCGTCCCTAAGCCCACAACTTCCGAACGGGCGGTAGTATACAAAAATATTAATATTGATGTTGACTAAGCAATCTGTATGATTTTATGGTCAATATTTTTTTTGACTTTTTCACTTTGACTTCGAAGGGTTACTAATTCTAATTTGTATGGAATGAGCAGGAGGAAAACGTTTTCGATCGAAATAAATATAAATCGAGATCGTTTTCGACGTATTTAGGCGGTATCAAATCCGATATCTCGACTGGGGAGATGATCTCGATAGCGCGGGAATCGGGGGCCAGGTTTTGTGAGTCGCTGTTGCTGGTTCCTAAGTCACTGGATATCTTCGTGTGCCGCAGTGGCGCTAGGAGCTATGTACTTGCCTGTAAGCACAGGGTGCTCTGCTCATCCCATAAAAATTAGAATTAGTAAACCTTTGTAAAAAAGAGATGGCGAGAGAAGTAAGATTTGTACTTTAAACACCATGGTTTCAGTTAACATACTTCTAGGTGGCGCTATTCTTAGAATAAATCCTATATACCTTAGGGCCATCTCGTGGTATGATTTGCAATTTTTCGATGGTGCTGCACCAAGCGATAATGGCCTCTAACTAAAGAAGCTTCCGTAGCATCTCAGTTTACGCCGGTGTCATATTTGGTTCTAGGTGGTCTGTATTAGTATAATATTATAGTATCTGTGCTGTAAGTAAATGTCGTGTTATGTTCTTCCTCAGCAACTGCTCGACAGCACGGCCATCATCTCGGTGCTCGAGACGCACTTACGCGACAAGGCGTACCAGCTGCGCGACATCGTCAAGTTCTACCCGAACTCGCGCTTCGTGAGCGACGACGGCAAGCCGACAAGCGAGATCGCGAACAAGTACTTTGTGATGCACAACGCGCCGGCGGCCAGCGAGCCGGAGCGGAAGGCAGAGATGTGAGTCCGCACACACACACAGACACACACACCCGGCTACATACACCTTCACACACCCACACATAGGCCTACGCCACACTTAGCTCGTGTGGCTTAGGGGAAGGCATTTGAAAGGGGCATATGGGCGGCACTCTTGGCTGCAGCACCATTGAATGATCTGTTTGGTGATGCATGGAGTGATATTGTGCGAGAATGTGGAAGGTTCTGTGAGAACATTGGATGATAGTGTTGTCATGTAATTATTATCCCAAATGACTAATGGACATAATGTTATTGAATAATCGAATGTATGTAATTGACCTGACTAATAATTTCATGTGGTGTTTAATGTAATCTATTTTATAGTTTGGATACTTTGTACGACGAATTGGATTTTTTCTGTCATGTTGTACGAATTTACTTTAAATAAATAAATAAATAAATATGGGAAAGTTATTACTACTTAATACTAAATTAATTTTTTGATATAACAAAAGGGTTTAGTAGTCGATTAATACATAAGTTTAAAGATACTAATTCATACAAGTCTGAGTTTGCATGCCAATGATGTTTTATTCCTATATAAACGTATGGGGTGTCGAACACCCCACGCGACTAGTTATGTAACTTTTTTGGCGCGACTAACTAACATCTATAGTAGTGACTACATGAAGTAAACAAGAGACTAATGCCCGAATTCACCAACCGTTAGGTTGCACTTAGCTCTATTTCTTAGCTCTCTAGTCTAGCTAATGTTACGAAGGTCGGCCCCTTAAATTTAGGGGGTCCTATAGTAGCCTAGATGACCCTAAAACTTTGGTCAAAAGTATAAACCGCTAGGTACACCGCTAGGGCACTTAAAACAAAATAAAGAGTCCCCTAAAATATAGGGGTTGTTGGAGAAAACATAGCTTTTCCTTTTACATCTTGTTTACTAGGGTTCCGTACCCGGAAGGGTGCCAAACGGGACCCTATTGTAATAAAGAAATTCTCAGTAATTGAACCAGCCTTATGCAAGCCAAGGAGCTAATTTCATACTTTACTTACTTACTTTATTGCACAAAAACAGAATACAGACAATGGTGTGTTTGAAAACGGAACCTGTGGCCACCGCCCAAGAGGATCTAAGTTGGTCTTATTTATTTAGCGTTTGGTCGCTGTCGTCCACGTCACAACTCATAAAGGTGGCAGCTTGAGCAGTCATTCGATAGCCTTAGTCCCTTTAGTTTAGTGGTTTTGAAATCTCCCAGATCGCCCCGATTATCTTTTTAATTTGTCTCTGTCCCAGGGAGGAGCGGGAGTGGCGCCAGTGGGCGGACTCGGTGCTGGTGCACATGCTCTCGCCCAACGTTTACCGCTCGCCGGGCGAGTCGCTCGCCACTTTCCAGTGGTTCGAGCGAGTCGGCGGCTGGCGCGAGACCTTCCCCGCCTGGGAGTGCGCACTGATGGTCTACGTCGGCGCGGCCGCGATGTACTTCATAGCCAAGCGGCTGAAGAGCAGGTACGGAACCCACAGATGTAAAGCCTTGGCCAAACCATAAGACAATGACGGCGCCGTGGCAATGACGCGACGACGACGGTCAACTTCAGATATCCATTAATTATCTGGTTTTTGGAGGGATCCGCCCACCTTACCCTATCCGAGAAAGACAGGTCAAATGATGCATTTCTACGATCCTCTTACATCGAAACTGGTACTATTTATGAACCGATTCCAAAAATTCTTTCTTTGTTCGAAAGGGAAGCCCAATAGTTTGGTCCCATTTTTTGAAAATCAGGAATCGGTCCAGTATTAGGTATCTACATGAAAAACCTGTGAAGTTTAATTTGTTTCTACCTGGATGACATTATACATCCAGCCTTTTTGGTGTTTATAGAGTCATTGTCGCGAGATAAATTCTGGCTGTTAGGATCGTATATTCGTTTATATATTATGTAATATCAGGGAGCAATTATCCAGTGGAGAGCGCATAGAGATACATTTTCCTTTGAAACACAACTCACTAATTTACGGGCAGCGGGGGACGAGGTAAGAGAGCTGTGATTGGTCAGCCGCGGCTGCGAAACTGTCATCGTACATAGGTTGCGTATGCGAACGTTAGTTGAATACAAGCCACATTCCCCCGCATGCGCAGTCAATTGGACATATAGTCTCTGTGTAATACGTATGAACTTAACTGTCAGGAGAAAGATTTCTTAGGCTCGTTTTCGGCTCTATAATAAATAGTAGATTGTGTACCGAGCGGGGAGGACTAATTGATAGGTTGTGAAGTCGGTTTTTTTTAGGTTTTTAACTTGGTAAATTATCTTTTGTGTGCGTGTATAAATCTATGATATTCAAGTTAATGGTAGTAGATAACAATATCCAGACATGGGCCACACTGTGTCTCTGCCACCCAGTGTGGGAAACGGGACCCACGTGTTTACCGATTTACTAAGTTTTTAATATGGGCCCATCCCACCCGCGCAGCTATGTTTTTCATCACCGTTAGATATTGTCTGTAATAAGCACTATAGTAAAGTCAAGTTGGCATTTGAATTATCTAAACAACACGTTATACTGCCCAACAAAACTAAATTAAAGAAAAAAAATAGAATCCGCGCGCGAGCTGAATGCAGAGCTGTACATACAAGATTGCATTGACACCGCTGCACTCGGCGAGTGATACTAATTATAGAGATATTCATACATTGTCATCGAATTTATATGCGTTACCTTGTCATATTACCGTTTCAGGCACCACCTAAAAGACGATGTGCGGCAGTCGCTCTACGACGCCGCCAACCAATGGACATCCGCAGTCAACAAGAAAGGCTCCAAGTTCCTCGGCGGGAAACATCCGAACCTTGCCGACGTATCGGTTTTTGGGGTGCTGAGCAGCATAGAAGGCTGCGAAGCGTTCAGCGACCTCAGAACCAACACAGAAATTGGCAAATGGTTTGACGACATGAAGAATGATATCGAAAGGCGGAAAGGAAAGGTTCTCATGGTGGGCGCGTAGGTTTTGATTTTGGGCGGGACTTGTCGGGTTATTGTAGAGAAGGCGAGTAGAATAGGGCTGAGGGTTATAAAGACGCACCGAATTTTATTATTACATGTCTGGAACGCCTATATTAAGGGCGATGCCACACTAGCGTTGCCGCTCCGTTGCGTCGTCGCAGCGCAAGGATTTCAACGCAGTGTATGCCACACGAGCGCTGCGTCTCCGTCGTCGCTGCGTTGTTGAATACGGTAAAAATACCCATAATGATTTTAAATAAGGAGCTGCCAACGGCTTTGTTTGCGTGCGGAATAGAATCTAAATTCATCATTAGCAAACATAAAACAGGGTGCTCATCCCATACAAATTAGAATTAGTAACCCTTCGTAAAAAAGAGATGGCGTGAGGAGTACGATTTGTACTTTAATTAAACGCCATGGTTTCAGTTAACATACTTCTGGGTGGCGCTAATCTTAGAATAAATATGTCTTAGTGCCATCTCGTGGTATTTGCAATTTTTCGATGGTAGTATAATATTATAGTATCTGTGATATTAGTCATGTTGAAAACTTCACATTTGGCAAATAGATAGCAATGCTCTTACAATACAAATGTCACATAAAGTCCTCAGAGGGAATATTGTTCACCCCCCATACTTGAAAAATTAATCTAACACAAATGATACGTAAACAACATGAAAGATGCCTGTTCTATGCCATTGACCATATAGGTTATGTTCACCCTACTTCACCAACGCAGCGACGACGGAGACGCAGCGCCGACGACGGCAACGCCCGTGTGGCATGTCGTTCAAATTTGTATGTGGAACCACAGATACTATAATATTATAATAATACAGATAGACCACCTAGAACAAAATACGACACCGGCGTAAACTGAGATGCTACGGAAACTTCTTTAGTTCGAGGCCATTATCGCTTGGTGCAGCACAATCGAAAAATTGCAAATACCACGAGATTGCGCTAAGATATATAGGATTTATTCTAAGATTAGCGCCAGCTAGAAATATGTTACATACCTGAAACCATGGCGTTTAAAAGTACAAATGTTACTCCTAACACCATCTCTTTTTTACGAAGGGTTACTAATTCTAATTTGTATGGGATTAGCAGCCTGTGGTGGAACCAAATATTATAGTATTTGTGGTGAGCTACGGAGCGTCAACGCTCCGTCGATGCAGCGCCGACGCAACGGAGCCACGACGCTCGTGTGGCATCGTTCTAACTGTAGATTTGAGCAAGTGATTCTGGTTTAGAAACAATCACTTGTTGAACAGCATCCCATGTTGATGCTGAATGAAAAATGGTTACGGACGCGTGACTTGTATGTATATGTAACTGTATGTACGATTATGTACTACGCGCCCTGAGCAGGGTCATAGCCAAAGAGGGCAATACTGCCTCATATCATGAATGTGTGACCTTTATTACTCTCAGGCCGATTCTTCGAGCGTCAAAACTAAACCAACAAATTAGTACATATGGCTACTGAATAAATGTGTGGGAGGATGATTTAGTAAAAGAAAGCTATTGAATTTCAAGTACTACGACTAGGCCTTTTAGAAGATAATTAGTTTTGGCGCCTCGGAAATTCTACCAACTGTTTTACTAGTTCATAATAATTGTTATAAGGTTACTTACTCTATCCTGATAGACAGATTCAAGTACCTCGAATAAATGCGGGGTAAGTACTTATATAAAATAATAATAATTTTATTTCTAGTGAGAAATGACCATAAATTGATGTTATTGAGGTTATTGTAGATATTTCACTGATTTGTTTAGGATAGAGAACTAGTAATTATTATTTTTATTGCGTGGTTGAGATTAAATGTAAATACAGGGTGTTGATTTGTAAACTTACGCCGAACTCAAGAGGTTGTTATTTACACGACACTAAAACTAAAAAAAATATAAAAAATATATTTTTGTTCAGTTTTTTTTTTTATATTTAAAAACATGTAAATGTGGTCCGCAAAGAGTCTCACGGGGTAGGGTGGGGCTCAGGGCACGAGGAAGAGTCTGTTAGCACTTGTGCGCGGTGGCTGGCGGGGGTATCCACTCTTAAGTAATTTCAGGAAATTTTTCAGATGGTAATTTATGAATGAAAATTATGCGATGTTTTTTTTATGCAGCCGTAATTGTGTCCCACTGCTGGGCAAAGGCCTCCCCCCCTTCTGAATTCACACATCCCTGGACTGTGCCACCTCCGGCCACCCCGGCAGGAACTCCATCTCCGTTTAGGCCTACCCTACGCCGGTAGCCATCATGTGGCACCCATTCAGTGGCGAGGGAAAATTGAAGCTTTTTTTTGCCATCAGCGATACGTAAACCAATCAACCCTGAGTCGGGCGTAACTTTACAAATCAACACCTTGTATGTCGTAGCCATATCGTCAAAGGAGATCATTCATTTTGGGCCAAAAGTGAAAGTGCCGGCTAGAAAATAAGTGTAATATTCGGATAGAACACACAAATCCTAGTTTTTTTTACTAACCTGTTCGCTGCATGGTTTTGTTTTTAGAGGCTATTGAAATTCGATAAAAGCCAATACAAAAAACAAGGTTTGGTTGATGGCCGCGCGAATTTTCTTTATTTGTATTGGCTTTTATCTAATTAAGCGCAAAACTGCCAATTTCTCACGCTAGGTGGCGCATCTGCGACGATCCCTAAAATTTGACGGAAACATCTTCTTGCATCTGTCGATGAAAGCCAACATAGTAGCAGTGGCCCGAATTAGCCGCTCATATGATGAGAAGCGGCTGATATCCGGCAGGACATCCGCTCCCCTCGTGTTGGATGCGTGCGTTAGTTCGACGGCAGCACGATGTCGTCCGTGCGCCATGGCAGCCCAACCTCAAGGCGACCGTTGACTCGACGGGCCGTCCTCTCGAAGGTGTTGATGGCGCGCTGATGCTCCGGCGTTGTCTTCACATGGAGAGACACACCCAGTGCGGCCACCTCAGAGTGTTGCTTCACCAGCTCGTGAAGGCTCTCGTCGTCCTCGCAGCGGCGTTCTGCCGCGTGGACGTGCAGCACGGCGTCCCCGTCAGTGCGGCGCAGCAGCCGTGGCACTGTCCCGTAGACGACCCACCCTAGGTCGGTTTTGGAAGCGGCAGGCTCGTTCCGTTTGCCGGTCCGCATCTGATGTGATACGATCAGGTGCCAGTGGTCGGCACCGATCAATATCTGGGGCTTCGCGTTCTCGAAGCCGTGGTCTGCTAGATGTCGCAGGTGGCGGTAGCGCAGCACATCCCGTGACACGCTCTGTTGCCGCAGGTCGAGGTTGCGGACGGTTCGGGCCGCTATCTCGTGGTGTGCGCGCTCCTGGTGCCCTCTGATCTGGACAGTGACTCGTCGACTGTCCGTGTGTGGCTGCACTGCGTTCACCCCGCGCAGGTTCAGTGGCGCGAGGTCTCCCGTGGCACCGACAGCGTCAGCGAGGTCCTTGCTGATTAAGGTAACGCTCGATCCCTCGTCCAGCAACGCGTAGGTTGACGTCTTCCCCGCAGGCCCAGTGACTTCAACTCTGCAGACCTTTAAAAGCACAGTATGGTCGTTAGTGTTCGCAATCGACATTACCGCTTCAGCTCCCTGGTCGGTGGCGGGCTCGGTGCTCACGGTCGGCGTCTCCTGGGCCTGGCGGCTGCTCTCCTCGTGCAGCAGCGGGTGGTGTGGACGGCGGCAGCCGTTCGTGCCACATCCCTTGGCTCTGCATACGTTGCGGCGGTGCCTGGACTCCATGCACTTGAAGCACAGGCGTTCTGACCTGGCCCACTCCCAGCGGGCATCGGTGGTCATGTTCAACAGCTTGCGGCAGCTTGGCGCCGGCGTATGTCTTCACTGGAGCGGGGGCCACGGGCGTGATCGACGGGCCTGGTGGGTGAACAAATTTTACCATATCGCTCGCTGCTTCCTTCAGGAAGCGTGTCAGACGTACGAGCTCTGGTTCTCCCTGGTGCGCTGTCTGCCTTGCAAACGTAGCCTAGTTGCACTTCATGTAGTCGGGCAGCTTGCTCACCACCTCTCGTACCAGGAGAGGGTTCTCCAGCCATTTCTCGGCGTGCAGGTCTTCCAGCCCGTAGACCACGTTCTCCACCTGTGAGGCTAACAACCCCCTAAAATATGACTACACCTTTCTGCTACACCCTGTATAATATGGGGTGCATAACAAAATAATGAACAATGATTAATATCACCTTTTCGACAGACTCTTCTGAAATAGTGACAGATACATTTCAGCTTCTCTAGGACTAAAGACACTCAAAGAGTTAGTGTCATCTCGTCTGGGCGCCGGAATCTGATGCAGCATCGTCAGGGAGTTGTCGATGAGCAGCTCTGGTCGGCCGTAGAGCTCCTCCAATGTCTGCATGATCCGATCTGGACGCCTTGCAGTCCCCAACTGGTTGATCACGCTGGCTCTCGCTTTCCCTTGCAGCGCGATTCGGAGTCGGTTCACGTTCTCCTCGGGGTCGATGTGGTATTTTCTCGTGGTGCTCTCCATCAAGGATTTGAACGATACCCAATCAACCGGATCGCCTGAGAAAATAGGTCAGTTCAAGTTAGGTTTATACCGGTGAGGTCGATCCAACTTCTGCTCAATCCTCTCGAATCGCTCTGCGAGTAGTCGTCCCGTCGGCGTGGGTGAGCGAGAGCGGCGCCGCGCTCCATACTCTCGCTGTGGCGCGTCCAGTTGCAGCTGCTCATGTCTGAAGGTGACATGAGGTCTCTCCCCCCGTCGTTCAGGCGGGGTATGGCGTTGCTCGGCTCCGGTCCCCGTAGCTGTAGTCGTTGCGGCGGTCGGGTAGCTCATCGCCCGAGTGTCGGGGATGGGGTAGCTCGCTGTCCCGGCGGCGGCAGCTACTGGGCCCAGCCAGGCGCTCATCCGCTCATGATGAGAGCCGGACACGTGGCTCGCCTGTTCGTCGACAGTTACGCTCTGCATCTGTAACTCAAGCTTTTGCGCGTTCTCGAGGTCGAGATCGACCTGCCTCTTCTCGAGCTCTAAGGCCCGACGTCGCATCTCGTTCATCCGTGTCTGGGCTTCGATCTGAAGCTGTATGTGCCGCTGAGTCACGGCGCTGGATGTAGACCGCACGGAGTTCGCTCGTCGCACGTTCTCCTCGGTCAGCGGAGCCAATCTCGGGCAGTGTGCTGGCAGCACGGGTCCTGCCTGACCCATTGACGGTTGCTCCGACGGGGACCGGGGTGGCATGACGTGGTGTACGGTCTGTACAACGCTGCTTCCATCCTCGGCGCAGGCCCGGGCTTCGGCGCGGGCATTGGCGGCAGCAAGGGCTTCTGCAGCTTCGGCTGCGGCCGCTCCGGCGGCCTCCATGCGTGCACGCATCTCCGCTTTGGTGGACTCGACGGCGGCGACGGCGGCTTCAGCAGCCTCGACGCGGGCCAGCATCTCGGCTCGGGCGGCCTGGTCAGCGGTCGCGGCGGCGTCTGCGTCTGCCTTCGACACCATCTCGTACCGATCTGGTACGGTTCTGTACTTTGAACGGAGTGACACTCAACGCTCTAAGTACTTGTACTTTCGAACGGAGTTGTCACTCAACGTGCTAGGTACGAATAATCGGAGTCAGACTCAACGATCCTTTCCACCCAACGGCACTGATCGGAGTTAGACTCAACGATCCGGCTCGGGGGACCAAAATGTTGGTAGTGGTATAAGTGAAACGAAAGTTTACACTCCTTGATAGGTCTTTATTGGACTGTGGTCGCAATAACACTACAATTTGCCTTTCTTTTTTTTTTGTTTGTGAGGGGATAAGAAAATCTTTTTAAAGATGCCCGGGAGTCAGACCTCCCTGCTATGTCCGATTCTCCACATTGAGGTCCGGATGAGGTCTCCACCGTGAGGCGGAGACTACATTGAGCGGAACACTCGTATGTGGCATACGGACTAAAAAAAACCCTGTGTGCTGTTGTTGCGTGCAGTTGCGCGTATGCATCACTGTTTCCATGGCCTCGGTTAGACGCAGTCTAAATGGCTAAATCGACGATATGGCTACGATACGACATAGACATAATATTAGCAATTTTGGCCTTTTGTGGTCGATAAAATTATTTCGGCCAACTGCGGTCTTGCCTTAAAGGTTGACAAGTTGGTTGACAACTATTAGGAACAGAGGCCAATGTTATGAATGACGAGTCTGTTATCTACCTACCTACTTAGATATGACAAAAGTGCACCTAGTTAGTTATTTAAATGCACTTGTGAATTTTGTTTATGAAATAAAAAGCTCGGCTTCTGTATGCATATAGACATTTATTTTATTTAAATAGTTCAGATTTTAACCCTCAGTTTTGATGAAATCAATAATTTCCATGTTTCTTATTTGGGAGTTTCCGTTAATTACTAGTTACTACTACCACAGATACTACCCTTCCGCTTGTTCTCCTGGCCGGAAAAGAAAAATATTTGACATTAAGGGGAAGTTATGCTTTCATCCCTTACAATAGATGTTTTCAGACGTCTGTCACCTGTCGTGCACCCTATGGGGGGTGTCTTTAAGGTAGTGAGGGGGCTACTACTAACATTTTGTACCTGAACGAATTTTGTAGGTAGCCTTATTTGTGGTCCGTACATTCGTCAGGGCCGTGCAGTGCATACTCTCGGTTTTTAAAAAGCTAGCATTAGAGAGCTGTTGTCAAACAAAATACGCGGGATTGTATCTGGAGTTGTAAAACTAGCAGATTAAGGATATCTACCATGAAGAACGAATAATAAAACCGCAAAGTGAGAAGTTGATCTTTTATTTGGCCATCGTTATAATTTATATGTATAACGCAAATAGCGTTGCCCGTTGGGTTAGGAGATTCATCGAATTAAATACTCGTCCTATGCTACATAGGCGAGGTATGATCGAAGGAGGTATGGACAGGCCTGGTTCACTCCGCAGTTTAGGTATGATCGGCCCGGCCCGCCTACCGGTAGGTCAATGGCAGTCGGTTGTCACTCAGCTGATACGCTCGACGCGTTGCGCCTCTAATCGTTGTGGTAGTCGTTCTCTTTTGTTTATTTCGATCTATAACTAGTGTTAGTTGTGAATGATGATTGTAGCAGAGATAACCTTATAATCAGAGATCGGATATTCGGATGCATATTTACCTAAAGTTTGTTTTTAACTGTAAAAGTATGAAAGCGGCTTCTAAATTTATTTTTTTATCTAGCCCATTGCGGTGTCCCACAGCTGGGCAAAGGCTTCACCGGTTCGAGCCCACACATCTCTGGCTGCAGTTTGTTCCATCCACCCCGGCAGGAACTTATCCAGGTTGTCCCTCCATCTCCTACTGGGCCTTCCCCTTCTCGGGTGTATAATAAACTTTAAACTTTATTGCACAAAAACAGAATACAGACACTTAATAATGAAAAAAACATGTACAAAAGCGAGCTTATCTCTAATAAGAGATCTCTTCCAGCAAACCTAGGATGGACAGGATTAATTAACAAAATAATAATAATTTATCTCAAAAAAAAAAAAACCGGGTAAAAGGTATCTCGATATTGTGTAACTTATCGGATGCATATTTATTTAGCGTTAATATTTGATCCCTGATGCAAATATGTGTATTGTGTATGTAAGGGTACAAGGTCTGAAAAAAAATAAAAACAAAATATATGTTTTGATAACCCCTCGAGTGTCCAAGGGCACTCAACGGGTTAAATTATGTTTCCATATGTATTAATTATCAGTAACTAGCATTTTAATCACTATCTATCACTATGATTTGATCACTTAAATCAGAATTGTTTCGATAGCAAAGCGCATTCCATATTAGCCAACACCTGAACTTTAGGTAAATATGCATCCGAATATCCGATCACTGCTTATAATCCATTATTGGTCTAAATCACGATAAATGCATTCTTCAGAAACATAAACGAAACCAAAATAAAAAAACAGGTAATAATAATGAATGATTTAGCAGATTAGGAACAAAAAATACAAAAATCAGTACCTTTATAGGTGCCTAGTAGATAGCTAAAAGTAAGACGTAATTTATAGGTGTTTCTTTGAATATCATTATCTTATTGATTTATTTAAATAGGTCTTAATTATATCGGCGAGTTGCAACCCTGAGTTTCTGCAGCGAGGCCGGTTTCGAGTCGGCGGGGCGCAACGGAATATGAAAGCTCGCGCTACGCGATAAATTTCAATTTCGCGTGCAATCAGGTGAAGGTCGTTAGAGTAGGCAAATTTTTATACCTAAACTTGTCTTTTGTTCAGGAGTGATCATTCTGTACGCTAGTACTATTACTTATTCTGTGGTATGGATAATTACAAAAAATAATAACAAAACGTTTCATATTTCAAATCGCTAGTAACAAAAAATATATATAATTCTCCTTTATAATTGTACATATATCGTAAACGTCGAAAAATCAGCTAACAAATAGTTTTGTTATGAAATATTATAGCTTAATAACAAAGTTTAATTTCACTATAAATAACCATCAATCATCACATGAATGTTGAAAGTATACAAAACAAAATGTAGTATGTAATACAGGATGTAACAGAAAGGGGTGTACAAGCCGAAAGAGAGTTGTATTGTAATGTAATGGACATCATTCTGATCAATTTTCACTATGGGACCGACTTGATCAGAGCAACTTTATTTTTCATTCCACCCTTAAAGATCAGCTGGGCGCTGGGACCGAAATGTATGGATTTAATAAAAATAAAGTTGCCCTGATCAAGTCGCTCCCATAGTCAAAGTTTTTCAGAATGATGTCCCTAACAACCCTCTTTCAGCTTGTACACCCCTTTCTGTTACATCCTGTATTACACACCCCCATTATGTTACACCCTGTATAACATCTAAATGGACATCCAAGTTCTTTATAATCCTAAACTACAGCACTACAGCGCTTGTTACGTATGATATTGGTCACATCTTTATAAAACCATACATTTAATACCATACTTACATTATTAAAGAAAACTCATGCATACAAAAATTATAATTAAGTCCTAAGAGCTAAATATAATTTCCGTGTAAAATAAATAAATATCAGTCAGCATCAGAAATATATGAGCACATAAGCTACTCAAATAGATCTACACATCCTAACAAACCAGAAATATCAACAAAGCCAAAGTGTAAAAATTATGACATCATTTTGACACTTTGGCTGTGTTGATATTCCTGCATTTATGATGTATAGATCTATTTAATTAGCTGGCGTGTTCACTCACATGTGTCTGACGCTGACAGTACATCATTCAAACTACGAATGCGAAAATCAACCAAGTTTGTCTTCCACAACATAAAAATAATTGAGATCTGCACTGAGATAGGCACACAAGTTGTACAGTTGTAAATAGTTCTTAACTCTACCAGACCAATGGTCATAAACTAGCTTAATCAAATATGGTTACACCTTGACTGTCTGCTATCAACATATCA
Organism: Argyresthia albistria; assembly: GCA_963457715.1. Taxonomy (NCBI): domain Eukaryota; kingdom Metazoa; phylum Arthropoda; class Insecta; order Lepidoptera; family Argyresthiidae; genus Argyresthia; species Argyresthia albistria. The sequence continues at coordinate 4,260,966 of OY735254.1, read as the reverse complement.
TTCATGATAGCTCAAAATGGAAAGTGTGATTCGCGATCAGTTAATGATACTGATAGCGCATGATACCATCGAGCAGGCGCGCCAACGCGCTGGCATTCACTAAAACGTGGGTATTGAAGGGTGATCTGGTCACAAGTAGGGCGTGTGCTCCAGGCGCGTGACGTACTGCAGTCGCACGGCCTTGGTGACGCGGCGCGTGATGTCGTACACGTAAAGGTGGCTTGTGCCACTCGGGAAGGTGGAGGCGGCGCCCTTGTTCAGGCGCGCCAGCACGCGCTCCGCCGCCGCGCGCACCCGCGCCGGGCCCAGGCCCACCTGCGACAGCCGCGCCATCGCCAGCCCCTCGTGGAACATGGAGCGGTCGAGCACGTTCAGCAGCGTCGCGTCGCGCTGCAGCCGCCCGGACCACGAGACCGCCGCACACGACAGGAACAGCTCTACGAACTCGTACGACGGGTCCTCGAGCAGGTTGATGCGGTGCAAATAGAGGTGCCAGGAGGTCAGTTCGACGAAGAAGCTGTGCGCGGCGGCCTCCCAGCGGCTGCGCAGAAGCCGGGGGATAGGTAGACAGGCGGCGGGGGTGGGGTAGGTTCGCGAGGCGGCCACGAGCTGGCGCTCGCGCATGTCAGCCTCCTGCCGCAGCTGCTCGAGCCGGGAGCGCCACTGCCCGCCGTCGTCGCGCGGACACGGGCACTGCAGCAGCTCCTGCATGTCGCATAGCACGATGGCCGCGTCCGACGAGTAGCCGGCGAGGCGGCGGGCGGGCCGCGCCGCGCGCACCCACGCCCGCAAGATGGCGGCTATCGCGAGGTCCTCCAGCGGCTCCGGCACCTTGCTCGACTCCATCACCTCGGCCTGAAAAGTTGAATTTAACTATTAGGGGGCGATTTGGGAAGTGTCAAAACCACAAAAATAAGGCACTAAACTACTTTTAATCAAACACAATTTTTATAAAGTCTTCACAAAATAAAAGGCCCTTTTTGACAGTTCACGCCCGTGAAGTTAACCCCTAACGCATTGGTAATAGAAGCGGTTTTCCTATGTGCAACTTGTACGCTCTGCTGTGTACGCAACAGTTGGCTTTTATTACCTACGCATTAGGGGTTAAAACTTCATGGGCGTGAACTGTCAAAACAGGCCTTTTATTTTGTGAAGACTTTTAGTAGCCTGAGCCCTACTGCGAAATGACGTCTTGATTTCCATACAAAATCGTGACCGGAAGCTGGAACTTTGCTTGGTTATTCTCTGAATAAAACTGAACTATTCTGGCCCTATTCCCCATCGCTGCGACCCCCAGGGGCGGCAGGAAAGGAGGCGACAGTGCAGTTCTCCCGCGCCTCAAACAAAAAATTCTAGCTGGCCTAGTTTTAGAACTAAGTCATGCTTGGTATCGCTCCCTTAAAAATTAAGAAAGTGGAATTCATTTCTCATAAGAAAATGCCACCTTGCCATACAAAAATTTGGTGGAAATCTGCAAGGAGTGAAATAACTTACTTTTGATTTTTGCTTCTTTAACCGACTTCCCAAAGGAGGAGATTTACAATTCGTCCGGATGTTTTTATTTTTTATGTATTTTCCCCGATAGCGCCTAAATGGATGGACCGATTTGGAAAATTATTTTTTTGTTTGAAAGGGTTTACCTTCCCATTGGTCCCATTGACACCAGGTCAGGATCTGATGATTGGATCCTGGAGAAAATAGGGTTTGTGGAAGTCGGTTTTTTCTAAAGTTTACTTTTTGTTTCAATTATTGGACTATAAGTTTAAAGAAAGAAACATTTTGTGCCTAAAAACAATCTTAATAGTTATGAATTAATAGCATGCATGGAACTAATAAGGTGCAAATGTAAGAAAAAGTCTAGCAAAAGGTGCAGCAGTAACAAACAGGGACTCATATGTACCGACCAACCTATGCCTGTGGTGGACGCTGCTGTAAAGAATAAATATATAAGTAATAATATTGTAGGTAAACTTGTCATCAGGTAATTTACTCATTTACTCGGATTATCTTAAGCCCACTGCTCACACACCTGCCGCAGGAGCAATCTAGGATGTAAATGTGTATTACTCACTAACAGCAGGCAGCTCCAGTTTAACACACCCTAGGTTTCCCCTGCCCCAGGCAAGTGAGTGGCTGCTCACTCGGTCCAAGTCCGGCTGGCCTTAAGTCAGCTCCCACTGCTCTAAAAAAAAAGGGGAGTGAGGCCTTTGCCCAACTGAGGGACACTGCAGATTCAAATAATAACCCAGATATATATTTCATTGCCCTTTTTACCTTGCTGCAAGGAAACTTAAGTAGATTTGAGTACTAAACCGGATGGGTTGGGGTGTAGATAAGGGGGCCCAAGGAAAGAAATCTTATAAAAAATTTCGCTTTGAGATTCATAACCTGTAACAAATTGCTAGCCCTCATGCCCCTTGGTGAGTTTATGCATCATGAAAGAAAATATTAATGCTGTACGATATCATTGAATGCTTTGTAAGTATTTAGTTATACTAGGTACTTACCTGGATGAATGTGGGTCAAAATAAATTGGAAGCACCTTAGATGTAAGTATTAATTTAGGTAGGTATTGGAAAAAATAGAATACACTTACCCTCCAAAATCTGTTTGGCGAACAAAGTACCTACCTACTCAAAGTACTCTGTGGAACAAAGACAGACAGACTTGTATTGTATAAAATAATATATCGATGATAAATTGAGAACAAGTGTTTTTTTTTGTTTTCCAGATTTGAATTGAAATTAGAAGAGTAGACTTCTTCGTTGTCTTGGGCACTCTTGGGTCGCGTTCCGTGACATCGCCATCAGCGCCATAATCGACTACAGCTACAGCGTCTACGATAAACTGACTCGGAACAGAACAGCTAGCTTCTTCGTGGGCTTCGTTCGTAGACAGAGCGTAGACTCTGTAATCGATTTTGGCGTGACTCGGAACAGGGGGTTGTGTTGTTTGCGCGGATTTGCGCGTCGCATGCTACTGCAGCGCCTCCTGCATGTTGCTTTCGGAAAAGAAAGGACTTGCTTGTACAGACTGTCTAGGTCTAATAGAGGTCTAGTGTATGTTGGCGTGTGGCAAAAAAACTTGTAGGAGGCGCCGCCACAGGAACGCCAACTTATGCTAGACAGTCTGTATTATTTATTCGATGCTTTGTTAGGGTTCCGTACCCGAAGGGTGCCAAACGGGACCCTATTACTGATACTTCGCTGTCCGTCCGTCCGTCTGTCTGTCTGCCACCAGGCTGTATCTCATGAACCGTGGTTAGTGATGGGTTTTTGCCCGGACATTTACGGACGTATTGAATAAACGCCCAATAAACGTCCGTTTATGCCCAATAAACGCCCGATCACAGGGCATTTACTTTATTTGCTAATTATCACAAATTGTTACTTAATGCTTTGATAAAATTATTTCTAGAGTTGTTTTAATGTAAAGTAAAACTTTAATTCGCGCTATAAGTAGGTACTTGGTTTCTAAAACAACCATTTGTTTTCAATCGATCCTAAAATTCGTTCATCGTCGGACATCCATTCCTATTTACGATAGTTTTAATTTATGATCGTATGTCGTACGTGTCTATATTGTCGATGGTTCCCTATTTGGTTTGCTGGAAGAGATCTCTTATTAGAGATAAGCTCGCCTTTGTACAAGTTTTCTATGTTTTTATTGTCCTATGTAACTGTTGAAAGAGAGCTATTTCGGACGAAGGTCCAATTTGGAGCCCGTGCGAGCGCAGCTCGCAAAGGGCGCTAAGGATCGAGTCTACCCGAGATATTTAGATATTTAGAGCGAGCGAAGCGAGCGAGGGTGAATATAGTTCGAGGGTGAAATAGCTACTTACACCCGTAATACTAATAATACTTTACATCATTCGAGCGAGGTAAATTAAACGGAAAGACTTAGAACGACTGCGGTCGCAGATGCATAAGCAGCTATACATGATGGTTTTTAAATGTAGATTAGTGTATTTATAGACGATATCAAAATATGGGAACCGTCGGAAATCAGTAGTTTTAGAGTTTTATTTTTAATATCCGCCATTTCAAGCATTCGGGACACGTGGAAATGTGGAAGTATTAGGGTGGAAGAAGACAAAAATGGCTGATTTTATATTGAAAAAGCTGTTGAAAGTTCACTGACCTCGAGGTCAAGAAAAACCGTCTCGTGTGCATGAGCTTTTACTCACTAAACCGGTGCCGGTGCCGGGCCGGGGCGTGTTAAAAAACGGAAAAACGCGGTTTCCCTAACAATTTATGAGAATGCGGAAGCGTGTGGGCTTGTCCACAGCTCGGGCATGGTTCTGCCTGCTTTTCATCGACGACGCTGTATACTGGGCTCTTTCTTTCTTCTTCGGGGCCGCAGTAGGCTGCAGCTCTCTCTTCACCGCCATAGTCGTGCTCGTAGCTGGCGCGTATGTGTGGCGTAAAGCTTTGTCCGCCTCGCGCATGAGAAAGCGAGAAAGGACGACGATCTCTGGCTCCATGGTTCCCTCTTCTTGTTCCACGTAGTCGCACCAGCGCGAGCGGATATGCGGGCTGAGCTTGTCTAGCACCTCTCGGGTCAGCATGGGGTTGTTCAGGTATCCACGCCGGTCAATCGATGTCAGCACGCAGACTGTGTTTTGCAGTTTGATGGCGAAGTTGTTCAACTCCGTCGCTGATGTCCCGGGCTTTGGCAACTTCTTCAGCTCATCCAAAGTTCGGTCGATGATGAGCTCCGGGTGACCAAAGCACTGCTCCAAGGTCTTCATAATCACGTCCGGATCGGTGGCCGTGTGTAGTAGCGCAGCCATGGCGTCTCGTGCCTCTCCCTTGAGACAGCTCCTCAATCGCTGGATGTTCTCGGCGTCGGTGATGTTGTACATCTTGGTGGAGCCCCGCATGGAGGCCTTGAAGGGTGGCCACTCATTCGCCGATCCGGTGAACGATGGCAGGTCGACATAACGCAGCCTCGGTCCTGTCATCTTCTGCAGGGCTTCGGCCAATTATTCCACACCTCTCCTCGATCGGGCAGGATTCGGTGATCTTCCTCGCTGTGGCTGGAACTGTAGCTGCCTTGGTCGCATTCGTTCCGTGGCGACCGCTTCCTCTCGTCGTTCGTTGAGAGGCGTTGTCAACAGCCAGTCGTCTATCCATTGTCGTCGGGCAGCGGGCGGAATAGGGTCCCCATGAAGACTCTTCTGGTCGTCTTGTATCGCGGAGACTTGAGCAGCTAGTCGCTTCTTCACGAGTTCGGCTTCTAGCTCCAGCTCTTGCTTTTTCAGCGCCGATAATTTCTCCGCCGCTTCCAGTTCAGCCAGTCGTACGTCACTAAGTCGTACGTATCGCCACACTGTCAAGCATAGTGAGTGGTAGTCGTCTTGACATGAACCATTTATACATCAGATGTGTAATGAGCTTGAAAATGGAACGATTTCTAGTTTTCATTGCCCGGCTTCGGAAACGCGAACTTTCACGGACTCTTTTGACAGCAGCAAAACCTCCTTTTCTTGAGCTAGGATGATGTAAAGAAATAATGAAGTATGAAATTATGGTTGGGCTCATTTGATTTGTCTTGACAAGTACGATGCTGGAGCCGGAAGGTGGCCAATTGGCCATGGGAACTCTGTTACCAAACGGCGCAATCCTATTGTGTTTGGGCTCATTTGATTCATCTCGACAAACACTCTTATTGTAGATAAAATGTTTTGTCCTGTCATGATAAAGACTAAAAAGTTAAAAATAAATAAAAAGTAAAAAAAAACATTTTTAAATTAAGCTTTTATTTCATTCCCTAAAAAGATCTTTTTTTTAAATTATTACAATTATAAGCACTGCATTGAGGTAGTTACTGTTGAAAAGTTTCAAAACTTCTTTTACAAAAAACTAGATACAATTTGATAGTTTCCGTCAAATTTTAGGGTGTCGTCCCAGATGCGCCACCTAGCGTGAGAAATTGGCAGTTTTGCGCTTCATTATGTATGAATGACCGATGCACATAATAAATAAAGAATTAGTGATATTATAGATGACGTATAAATATAGAAAATTACAGTAAGTAACACTATTACTTGAATAGGTACTTGTTTTATTTAATAAAATCGTACAAATAAAAAAAAATTGGGCAACACTTTATTCCTAAATAATATATTTTGGTATAAATACGTAAACCTTATCACTATTTAACGATTACGTCTTGATAATTCTAAGTTTTGTGAAATTATGGTTTCTGCCCTGTAACTGGGCATTTATTTGGGCAGAAATTCGTTTTTGCCCTATTTGCCCAGTTTATGCCCTTTCCGCCTAGTTGGGTTTAAACCCTCTGCCCATCTCTAACCGTGGTGGTAGCTAGACAGTTGAAATTTTCACAGATGATGTATATAATTATATTTCTGTTGCCGCTAGAGTCTGGCCAGCGAGTGCTGTCATTTGGTAGTTTTTCAAACTTTGAAGCTGGTAACATTATTTACTTGTCAAACGAATTCGACGGTTAGAGCGGTTAGAGTCTGGCCCGTCTGGCCAGCGAATCCTGTCCTTTGGTAGTTTTCAAACTTTGATGATGGCAACTTTATTCACTTGTCAAACGTATTGTTACTTTGTTTATACTTGGCTTACAACATTTTGATACTTTACTTGACTATTTATTATTTTTCTTTAATTTCAGTTACTATTCTGTTCTTTAGGATATTATACATTTATTTAAATGCGGTTGATTGCAATTACTCATTGTTTCCAGGTGGCTTAAATACGGGTTTTGAATTATTTGAATCTGATTGCGACTATGAAACAGAATAATAAAGTTTATTAATTAAGTATGTTTAAGGCTTTTGCCCAGCAGTGGGAAACTGTATAGCATGGTAAAAAAATTGGTTGCCTGTAAAGTCGGTATACGGGCGAAAGTTTTACGTGACAACGACTTTTATGTCTGTCTCTCTCGCTCTTAGGCGGGCTAACCATGCCCGAGTGGAAGGGACGCGTGCCTCTCACTCGCTCTCATTGTGAGCGCATAACGTGAGCGGAGCGTAACGCAGTTTCTTGAAGTGTCACCCGGTAAACCAATTTATAAGACGTTGTCACGTCAAAAATATATTCAGTAGGTACCTACCTACTTACCTAACCCATCCCATGCTCAATGAATTTAAGAACGCGCGTTTGTCGTATGTCGTCAAGCATGCTTGATCATTTACGGCCATGCTTGACGTGCTTGATGTGCTTGATCATGCTTGAAGAAAATTTTGCTTGACGACGTGATTGACAAGCATGATGCAACATGTCTGAACGTCTTCGGGGGTGCTTGATCGTAATGTGCAAGAAGTTTGACCAACATGCTTGTGAAGCATGCTTGACAACTAACTAGACTAGCTTGATCATTTTGCTTGATCGTTATCGCGGTTGCTTGATGAAAACATGAAGTTTGACCAACATCCAGCATCCAGCATGCTTGAACGTGTACGGCGCGCGTGTATAAGCATAGAGTTTGCATCCTCCTTATTGTTCTGAGGCATCCTCCTTTGAAGGCTTATAAAACAGAAAGGAGTCCTTTAGTTATTGTTCTGAGCGTTCTGAGCTTCACACACACACAGATGGGGGGCACAGACTATATATAGGGTTAGTTAATTGTTCTGATCTCAGAACAATGAGAGAACAACAACAATAACTAAAGGTTCTGATCTGATCTTGGTTCTGATCTCGTTCTGATTTAATTAATGTGTGATGTGAAATGTGAATTGATGTGATGGGGGGTGATCTGTGCCGTCTGTGCCTTCACATCACAGAACCAAAACGAATGCATGAGCCGAGCCTCAGAGCCCGAGCAACACTCAACCACGATTACAGCAGCAGCTAGCTATCATCGTCGTCGACTTGTGCGTGTCGTTCGACTCGTTCGTCGTCGTGCGTCATCTATCGCCAAAACACTCGGACGGAACGGACGGCTTCGTAGACGCTGTAATCGATTTTGGCGTGACTCGGAACGGGAGGATTATGCATTTTGTTTGCTTTGCGAGACTTTTGGCTGCTTGCTTTGCAGTTTGCATGTTTGTTTTTTATGGTTATCTTTCGTATTTGTAAGTGAGAAAGATGTCTAAGTTGAGTCTACATTTAACAAAGCATACTGGTCCAAAGCACACAGCCACCGTAATATTCTTCCATGGATCTGGTAAGATTTTAGTTTTCAAAACACTAATTTCTAAATTATGTAAATCTCGCAACAGCGTGATTTAGGTGTGATTGAAATGATTCTGATAAAGCTGTATCCTCCCTTATATTGCCGGATAGAACATTAGAACTTTGTATCCTAAAAAACCGGGCCACGGTAGGACCGAATGTAATGTTTTTTTTTGTTTCGCATATTGTCATTGGTTGTACGCTAAGGTTGTACGTAGTCACGATGGAAAAAAATATACAAGTATTCTCTTTCCAGGTGATAATGGTAAAAACTTACAGGAATGGGTAAATATAGTTGCAAAAAACTTCTTTTTTCCACACATCAAAGTGATTTTCCCAACTGCTCCGGCACAGCCATACACACCTGCTGGAGGTCAACTGAGCAACGTGTGGTTCGACCGAGCGGCTATATCACCAAAAGTACCAGAAATGTTGGAGTCTATTAGCAAAATCGAGACTATGGTGAAAAACCTGTTGAAAGAGGAAAATGATGCCGGTATTCCAAGCAGCAGAATTGTGGTTGGTAAGTATTGTTATTTAATTAAAGAAATAGTATTTGATTTCCTGATGGTGCTGACTGACAAAGTATTTTTTTTTCAATTCCAGGTGGTTTCTCTATGGGAGGCACACTGTCCTTTCACACTGCATACCGGTGGGACCGGACTGTCGCGGGCGCAGTTGTGTGCAGCTCCTTCCTGAATGATAACTCTATTGTCTACGAGGCACTGGCGAATGCGGACAAAGACCAATGTAAGTATATGCTGCAACAAGAGCCAATTGACAATCATGTGTATGTGTATTATGTGTTCTAGACATAATTTCTTATGGTTAAGAAACAAAAGCGATAGTCAACGCCCCATGGATTACGAATATGGAAGAAATCTATAAATAAATCTACATTCCTACAGACAGTAAAATAGGAAATTAGCATATAAGGACAGATTCACACGTCATGTAGACTGGCAGACATATTGAGAGAAGCCCTTTACCCCCTCCAACGCCCCTAACCCCTATCAACTGAAACCTGAAACCTGAACTTAAGAAAAAAAACAAAAGTAAGGAAGAATTTGGGACAGTTTTCAGACGTTGCAACTAAACACAATCTACACAGACTGTCTACAATCATATCCTTCCATTTTAGTGCCACCACTGCTTCAGCTGCATGGTGAAAAAGACACTTTGGTTCCACCGCAGTGGGGCCAGGAGACCTTCAGCCAGCTTACCAGGCTCGGTGTCCAGGGTGACTTCCAAATCATGAGTAAACTTGACCACGCCATCGACAGACGGGGAATGCACCTCGTCCGGGATTGGATACAGAAACGACTGCCTGATAATGTCTAAAAACTCATTCATAATGCGTAGATAGTGTCCATTTTTTAGATATATCTGGCGTATGCCTATTGGGACTCCAGGTAAATTTCGCTAAAATATGGAATGCCTGAAAAACAGACTAGTAATCGAATGTAGCAATATATAATAGCATAGAATGTTAGTGCCGTTAATTTAGTAACTTTTCCATGATTTATTTATTTGTGGCAGTTTATGCTCACAACAGAAATATCTCAATAATTTTGAATAATCAGAATAATCATCAAAAGAGTAAAATAATTGAAACAAAAAGTAAACTTTAAAAAAAACCGACTTCCACAAACCCTATTTGATTAGATTGAGTTTAATACAAACTGTAACCCCTTATCCCCCCACCCTTGGGGAATTAATTTTGTCAAATCCCATCTCAGTGCTACCCCACGCTACTAAGGAACCTCTGTACAAAGTTTCATGGCTCTAGGTCCACCGGTTTAGGCTATGCGTTGCCTGCCCGTCAGCCACGCATTGTATTTGTACCTAGTATTGAGCAGATCTGGTGGCCATATGTGGTCTTCATCAGCAGTTCCGCATCACAATATTATGCTTACCATGTGCATTTGCACGAGTTATTATGAAAAACACAAAAATCACTATAGGTCTGCCTATAATATTTGAAGAGTTCCCTCAATTTCTCCAGGATCCCATCATCAGATCCTGACCTGGTGTCAATGGGACCACCCTTGAGGTATTACCTATACGCCAAAAAAAGATTTGTTCAAATCGGTTCATAATTGGCGGAGAAATCGCGTAACAAACATAGAAAAAAAAAAAAAAAAAAAAAAACATACGGGTCGAATTGAGAACCTCCTCCTTTTTTGAAGTCGGTTGATAAGTTCCTAATTAAACAAATAAGTAGGTAAGTAGTTAAAATAGTGGCTCTATTAGCTGTAGACCTCGTGAGCATCCGATAAACAAAGTGGAAGTATTATAAAAACCAACCCGAAAGCATTTTTAACCGACTTCACAAAAGGAGTAGGTTTACAATTTGTCGGGATTTTTTTTTATGTATGTACACCGATTACGCCTAAACGGATGGACCGATGTGGAAAATTATTTTTTTGTTTGAAAGGGTTTACCTTCCCATTGGTCCCATTGACACCAGGTCAGGTTCTGATGATGGGATCCTGGAGAAATCGAGGGAACTCTTCAAATATTATAGGCAGACCTATAGTAATTTTTGTGTTTTTCATAATAACTCAAATGCACATGGTAAGCATAATATTGTGATGCGGAACTGATCATGAAGACCACACATGGCCCCCAGAACTGCTCAATACTAGGTACAAATACAATCTACTACGCGTGGCTGACGGGCAACCCATAGCCTAAACTGGTGGACCTAGAGCCATGAAACTTTGTACAGGGGTTCCTTATGTAGCGTGTGGTAGCACTAAGAAGGGATTTGACGAAATTAATTCCCCAAGAGGGGGATAGGGGGTTACAGTTTGTATTAAACTCAAAAAGCACTTGACATTGGTTTCTAATTATTTAGCGTTTGGTCGCTGTCGTCAACGTCACAACTCATAAAGGTGGCAGTTTGAGCAGCCATTTGATAGCCTCTTCGTCAGCGGAGTGGACTTTTTGCAGTCCTCCCTCGATCGACCATACAGGACAATCGTCCGTCAGGTGGGCCATGCTCTGAATGGCTCCGCAAGAACAGAAAGGGTTGTCTCTGTACCCCCACTTAAACATTAGTTCGGCGCAGCGGCCCTGGCCAGTCCGGAGTCGGTTCAGCTTGGTCCAGCAGTTGCGTGGAAGGTTGAAGCCGTGTGGCCGATCATTTCTAATCAAATAGGGTTTGTGGAAGTCGGTTTTTACTTTTTTTTCAATTATCTTTCAATACCACATAAACTTATGAATGCACCAAGTTACTTGGAGTATGAAAGTAAGCAATAACTATGTAAGCCCACATGGCCACCCAACATTTAAAAAAAAAAACCAAAGACTGAATAAAAATAAAAATCTACATGATGATTCTCGAACCTGCTCACAATATTTCACGAAAATCTGTTTGAGAAATGCGATATGTAGAGAAGCAGAACAGTCGGACATCCGGACAGACGGACATACGAAAGCATATTTGTCGAAGCTGAAACGGAAACACTCGCTCGCCTTTGACTCGCTCGGTCAATTAAGCTAATCTCTGTTTATAAAGTGTTTAAGTAACTATTTTCCATGCCAATATTGTAATAGCAGCGTCAGCCTTCGGCGACGTAATAAAGGGTTTTAACTGCGTGGTCCAGTTATTGGGTTTCAGGTAAGTGTGTCGAAAAAATATGTCTAAATCACACGACAAAAGCTGCAATAATTTAATACACGTGTTAAAATTACTTCGTTGGGTATAGTCTCGAAGTCTCGGTCGCTTAATTTAGGCATTGTATTTCGACACACTCAAACTAGCAAATGACTGAGAAAAATCGTATGAGACCCACACATGTATTTATTGTATAAAGGATGTAATGATGATGATGATGATGGATGGTCGTAATGCTATTATGATATTTATGATTTAGTTCAGCTAACCAAACCTTGAGGCTTATGAAGATGCATTCGGCTACTGCTACCGTGTGGTTAAAGAAAGACCCACAGGAATCATCACACACACACAACCCTATGCTCGTTTAACTTATGAAATAGACATACGGAAGAGAGGTTTTTATTTATTTCAGAACTTAAAGTATGAGTATTTGTACATAGATATTAAATGAATTCTAGAGGTAGGAGCATTTACAGATGTTAAATGTTATAATATAATTTTATCTGTTACGATATAATATGTTTTATTCACTCTCTGAGAATTCGGCCATGATTGTATCCATTTGGTCAATTCTTAGCGAGTTATTAAATACTTCATAGTGTGACGGGGCCTACCGCCTAGCCCAACATTTGGCCAACTCTTAGCGAGTTATTAAATACTTCATAGTGTGACGGGGCCTACCGCCTAGCCCAACATTTGGCCAACTCTTAGCGAGTTATTAAATACTTCATAGTGTGACGGGGCCTACCGCCTAGCCCAACATTTGGCCAACTCTTAGCGAGTTATTAAATACTTCATAGTGTGACGGGGCCTACCGCCTAGCCCAACATTTGGCCAACTCTTAGCGAGTTATTTAATACTTCATTTTGTGTGACGGTGGACGGGGCCTACCGCCTAGCCCAACGCGCCGCTCTGGCTGCTAGCGATGTTCTTCACGACCGACCGCTAAGACGTCGCCCGTAACGTAGGTATTATAAATGATGTTGCTATAATTATGATAGAACATGGTCGCACTGCGATTGGAACCTTTATCGTGCCTTCATCTCCTTCATATTAGCGTGGTCAAATTAAGGAAATCAGACTAAATAATTCGTAATTTTCGTAATTTCTTTATTGTACTCACATGACAGTAAAAATAGCTTAACATAGAAAAAAAATGTACAAAGGCGAGCTTATCTCTAATAAGAGATTTCTTCCAGCAAACCATGTTGGGTAGGAGACGGAGATGATAGGTAAGGGGAAGAATTGCGCGTACAATAAAACTATTCTAGTAGGTACCTGCAGTGTGTACCTAATTCGTGTAGTTTTGAAAATTGGTCAAATACAGTTACTGGTAAATCGACCTACATACACAGATTAATAAAGAGTTATACGTTGGGAGAATCATGCAGGGGCAGATCCAGGATTTCAGTTTAGAGGGGCCATTTTGACTTTGTTCAGTATCTTATTTCTAACGTATATTTAGTAAGTTACCTACATTGAATGTTTTCAAAATAAGTTACGCGCCTTGTACTGCTTTTGGAAAACTTTCAATAATCCCACTCTCAACAACGGACACTTCCCATGAAAAACACACCAGAAATTTCCCATAGCTAGCAATTAGAGTAAAGAGAACCTCATATAACTAGTGGCTCTGTGAGCTGTAGACCTCGCGAGTATGTCGGTGGGAAAGCTGAACTGCTAACACACATAAAAAAAATAACCCAAATAATTTTCTTTCAATAACACATACAAACTTATGAATGTACCTTGTTACGTACATGCAGTATGAAAGTAGCCGCACCAATAACTTTGTAAACTACATTTCGCGATCTTAATACAACCTATTGACTTTTTACTAAAATTATATAGTCTGTTTCACTCTCATGGTCTTTACGAATCCAACGACACCTCATTTGTTAATATCCATCGAGCCGTTTGGGTTGTAGCGATTTTTTTACATTTTAAAAGCCCATATCTCCGCCATTTTGAAAAAAATCGAAAAACTGGCTCAAGTAAAAAATTCTATTTATTTTTCCAACCTGCTCACAAAATTTCACGAGAATCGGTTCATAAATGCGACCTGTAGAGAAGAACAACCGGACATACGAAAGCATTTTTGCCCAAACCTGAAACAGAGACGCTTCGCTCGCTTCGCTCGCTCGGTCAATGAACTCATAGGGCGGCGTCAGCCACCCCGGAAATGTTTCACTTAGCAACACGAGTGATAAGATCTCATAGTGTGGCGTTAGCCGCCCCGGAAATTCCTCATGGCTAGAAGTCGTGTGACGAGAACCTTACCTATAAAAACTTATGAGCCGCCCCGAGAATTTTTCATGGCTAGCATCAAGTCGACTAACGAGAACCCTACATCAACTCAACGGGCGGCGCAAGCTGAAGCTGAGAAAAGTTGAGTCCAAAGAATGAAATTTCTGGGTCTTCAGGAACACAAGAACTCATAAGGCGGCGCTAGCCGCCCCGGAAAAATAACATGGCCAGTATGGGGAATATATTTCTGTTTCTTCTGAGTATGAATGCCTGAACCAAAATTTGAGCCGAAAATAAATAAAATCCTGGGTCGTTTAGGGGGGGGGGGGGGGGGGGCGTGGTCCCAATGCCCCACCCCCTCCTGTATCCGCCATGATGAGAACTAACAGGCCGGTTGATTGAGCAAAGAGTTTTATTGATCCGAGGAGTTGAGCCTCAAATCAATGAACGTCGTAACCCACTCTGTGTAAAAATCACAATGAAAATCTGTCATTCATGAACATAGGAGAATTATCAATTGTCTGTTACAGAATTATAATTATTATATTTCATGAATTCATGAAGGCCTTTGGATTAATAATTGTGTTTTATTACAACTAACATGGGTCCCAAAAAAGTTGTGGTTAAAGAGGTTCCCGATTGGCGAGCGAACATTGAGTCGGCGGTACTGAACGACAGTAACTTTGCGATGAATGTGATCGTGATCGAGCCGGCCGGCAGCGACCAGGACCGCATCTATCTCACCAAGTTCGAGGACTTCGCCACGCAGGAGAAACGCTTCGTCACCAAGATCATCAACAAGACGGAAACCATCTTCATGGTCAACCAACTCGGCGAGAACAAAGTGAAAGACGAAAACAACAGAGTGTTCGATGAAGCCCAGAACTTCCTGCGCGAGAAGCTAGACATTCCCCCCGAGTACCTGGCGCTCATCATCAAGCGCCTCATTATGAACATAAAAGACGAATATCACTTCATCCAACGACAGAAACTGCGAGTAACTGAGGGCTTGCGGAGAGAGTCAAAAACGATGGTCAACGCAGCAGAAGTCAGAGGAACGGTCACCGCCGGGGCGCCGCCGCCGCCACCGACACCACCGACTCCCGTGGCACCGAAGAAGGGCAAGGCCAATAAGGGAGCACAAGTATCGCCAGTCATCGAAGACGAAGGGAAAAAGTACAACACACAACTCAGGCTGAGGGGCGAGGAATGGCGGGACAAAGTTTACGTGGAAGACTTTCCCGTCGACGGACCAGACCTCTACATCGCCATCACAAACTTCCAAGACGCAGAACTACCTGCAGCCCTGACCAAGATAGGTGTTCCCGTCAGCGCCGTTGTTCAAGTGAGAATTGACCCGACAACCCGCAAGGTGCCATCTAGTCTCTCCAAGTCGTCAAAGAGAGGTGCTAGCCTAACGGAAATTTTGATAGAGAAATCTCTGCAATTCTGGGCAGACCTGCAGCGTCAACGAGTCACCGAGGCCACGGCGGGTGATCTCAAAGCTACTGCTTTCATAGTTTTCACACCGCCCTATTGGAGTAGCACTGAATTGCATGGTGAAGGCGAAAAGATATACGATGAACTGTGTTTCCTCATGTACGACATCCATGACTTAAGTCGACAACATGGACACTATCTTGATAACGTGGAGATCATTAATATACCAAAAAGCGAACAAGATGAAAATTTTAACGAGGTCTATCACCAACATATTGATGACTTACCTCTTGAATGTGTGACAATATACTCTGTTTTGGACAGCGTTCTTCAGACAGTTACTGACAGAGTACTCTTGAGCCAAGCCACTTCATTAATTTCTACTGTCACGACGACGGTAACAACGCAACCACCTACGCAGCTTCCAACAACTAGTGACGAAAAAAATAAGAAGCCTGATACATTTGTGCATAACGTGTTTAGAACCCTGTGCCAGGGCGATGAAACTCGTAAATCATATAGGATCACATACGGCGAAGAACTTGAGAATCTTAAAGACCCTGTTGTGATCAATTATGGTCACATAGCCAAATATAGTACGTTTCACCTGGAGAAATACAACCTAGATAATATAATTTACTCGTCTCTGGAGTGCATGCCTTTGAACTTGTTGTGGCGTAATATAATTCCACCCACAGAGTCGTTGGAAGCAAGGATCAACTTTCATGTGAATACCTTGCTCGCTTGCTTTGAGAGAGAAGACGTTGAAACAGTCGAACTGGAGAGGCTCCTGCACATTCTCACTTGCAGAAAACTCTATAATAACCGAAGCTCCATTCATAAAAAATTCGGCAATCAGTCGACTATAAAAGAATTCCAAAATGCATACTTGAAGCGAAGTGTCCTAGCTCAGCCGATATCGAAATGCTCGACTTCAGTGCCAAGCGGAACACCGTCGTCCATGCCTTCTATGACGAAAATTGGTCCAGAGCAAGAGACCTTGAGTACCATAATTGAGGACGAATCCGAAAGGCTTGTCAGTTTGATCTTCGACTGCCCAGATATCAGTGAACTAGTTTCTGCTGCGGAAATAGCCAACGGAGCTCCGATCAGCCATGCCATAGACGACTACGAATACTTCGAAGACTTTACTGGTGTAGCCGCCTTTCAGATCTTGCTTGACTCTTATAATAAGTTTAATTGTTTAGACTACAAGTACTGTGAGGTTACGGACTGCATCGTAATGATGTTCTACAACAGTCATGATAAGGACGGGCTGTCTCGCGAGGAATGGCGCTGCCACATTACAACTCCGGTTTGCCTACAAGACTTCTTCGACTACGTACTAGAGGAAAACTATGACTGGATCCAAAATGAAGAAGAAATCTATTACAGAAAAATGGCATCAGTCGCCTCTCATTCCGAGCATAAAGATCTATTCGATCCCAACGCAAAACAATCTTGTATCGCCAAACAGGAGGTAGATATGGCCATGCTCATCGAAGGATCGTTGAAGTACCAGGAGATTGCCAAAATCGAAATATCTTCCTCGAGCTTAGGATACGTTACAACCGATACAACTCTATCGTCGAGGAAAGCTGTATCTGTGGCAGCCTCAACTGATAGAGACTCCAAGAGTAATAAGGGAAAACTAAAAGGGTTATCTGGGGTCTCTAAAATATCTCAAGTAATACATCTAGTTGAAAAAAAACCTTTTATTGGTTACGATCTGGGTGATCGACGAGTTGAAGCATTCGGTAAAGATACCACGTTTTTCTCTAAAGATGGCACAAAAGTCATCAGCATGTACTACCTGATTATACCCATAAACTTCGAATGGATAATTCTGAATATTACACCGGGTAATGGAAATAATGAATTTTGGATTCACAATATAATAGGTGATTCCGTTACTCCAGAACAGATGGAAGTTTGTGAGTCGTTCAGAATTGATACCAAGGGCCACGTTATGATAAATATTAAGAAGGTCAATTACCAGATTCCGGTTCCGACGTTGCCACCCCAGGAAGAAGATACGCAGGAAGCGACGTCTGGTCCCGCCCGTAAGCCTAGTCCAGACCTAAGCTTCAATGAACCCGTGCTTATGCTGACTGAATTCTACCATTCGTTATACATAACATGGCCCAATGGACTCGTGATAGAATCTGTGCACGAAGAAAACAGTAGGAACATATCTCACATTAAGCAGACGTATATGAGTAATGCTGTGCCCCAACTGAAAGAAGAGGCCCGTTGCATTAGTATGCAAGGCGAAGTTATCATTTTCAAATCATCAGGAGATATCCAAATTCTACGACCTGATGCATCCTATATAAACATTACAAAATATGGAAAAAAAATAGTCCGGGACGTTGATTTCGATGACAGCGCTGACAAAAAAGCTAAAGACAAAGTAAAGGGTGTTAAAGGAAAGAATGTAAAAGCGTCTAAGAATTCTTCTAAGACTGTTAGTCTGGATGAGGAAAAGACAGGGCCCCCACCAGTTTACGAACTTTTTATAGAAGAATTTGATGTTACGCATCATGACGGTATGATTCAGAGATTCACTAACAGCGGTATGGAATACAGAGAAAAGCTGCTCACACAAACTGCTACTGACTTTTGCTTGGGTGAAATTTTCTCCAGGCGTATGGACAATATGCTGTTAAATAAAGACGGCGTTTATACCGTCACGTTTACGAACGGTACAAGAATCATCACTTACTTCATCGTTGAAGACGAAGAAGTCTACCCGGAATGGACAGATGATGAGCTAGCCTACTTTGAAATCACAGAATCTGCTACATTTGAAGGGGAGGAGGGAGTACCGACTACGACTGCTTCGAAACAAGCAATGTTTCAAAGTTACGTCGAGTCGCGTTCGCGTGGCTCTAGTAGCGGTAAGACAGTTGGCGAAGAACAGGAAGAAGAAGAACAAGATACTCTTAAACCTCGAACTGACGGATATGTCTCCGTGCAAGTGGTGTTCACAGTAGAGCATCCCAACTTTGCAACTGTAACCTTGGATGTGGCAAACAAGAAGGTTACAGTTACATCACCGAACGGCACTAGCGTGACTGTGAACATCGAAAACCACTATGACATTACATTAGATCCCGTCACCACAGCTACTTTCAACGGGGAAGATCTGAACATCAATTATGAAGCCTGCCTGGAATGCCATTCGGTCACAACATGCAAAGTCAAGTTGGGGAAGGAACATGTTGAACCGAGTTCCACGCAAGCAGCTCCAACTCTTGCGCAACCATGGGTCAAAATGAAGGACTCTTTCTGTAATCAAATCGTGGTTAACAACGAGGGTGGTAAGTATAGCTACATTTGTAACTTATAAATATTTTTATGACAATAGTAGAAGACAGTCCTACGTCACTTAATTAATACCTTCATTTCGTCGCGTCCGTCCAAAGGCTGAATAATTTATTTATTTATCAAAGCCTACAGCACAATTCAGAGCTTACCACGAACCTCTCCCTAATATGTGCCGTCTTTACAATGACATGTCCAACGAACATGCCCTAGATATCTTTGTAAACCCCAGTACCTTCAAAACCCAACTTCTAAACAACTTTTACTTTTTTAAACTTTTTTTCTAGAATACTTTTCACTACTTTCTATGTCTGTTTGTGTGATTAATTAGTCTTAATAATCTTAATTGAAATAATAAAGTTATAGGTGTAGCAGATGACATATGTCTTCTAAGCATGCTGTCAGGACATCTTAAGGTTTAATCACTAGTTTAGTATGTAAAACCTATACTCTAAGGAATGCAATGTGATTTTGCTGTTTTGTTCTGCAATAAAATAAAAAATAAATAAATAAAATTCAAAATAATATAAGCAGAGAACTTATGAACACTAGACATAGGCCAATTAAAAGCTTCTATTTTGTAGGCCAAACATATGGTAGCCAATTGCCCACTGAAATCAACTAGATCTCCAGTTTACCAGTGTTTCCCCTCTAGAAATATTTCTAAGTGAAGAGCCCTGCTCCCAAGAGATGTTCCACACTGAAGAGGTGGCTGAAGAGACTGCAGAGAAGCGGCAGGCGGCTGGAGACACCAAGTCGGAGAGCTCACTGATGGGCAAGTGCCGCGAGATATACACGGCGAAGAAGTTTAAATACTTTGTGATGAAGAGGTCAGTAGTACGTACAAGTGATTTTTAAGTCTTTGGAAAGTCCGATGATCGAGTTGTGCTGTCAGAACTTTTTGCCGTCTTTTTAGGGCTTCGTACCCGAAGGATGCCAAACGAGACCCTATACTAAGCCTCCGCTTTCCGTCTGTCCGTCCGTCCGACCGTCCGTCAGAGGGCCTTCCAGACTTCCAGCACGAACCTTAATAGCTAGAAAGTTGAAATTTTCACATGATGTGTATATCTGTTGTCGCTCCACCAACAAATACTGAAATACACGAAATATTGAAAAAATAAAGGTTCATCAATCATACAATAAACGTAGTTTTTGTACGTTTGGTACGATGATGGTGCGGAACCCTCCGTGTGAGAGTCCGACTCGCACTTGGCTGACTTTTGTTTTAAAGTAAGTAAGTAAAAACACGGAATGATGCTTTGTGTTTTTTACTAAATCTGCTGCATTGGTTCCTTTCAGCCAAAACTTCTATCTCTATACCTTGTGATTTATAGTGACCCTATCAGATGATGTAAACTTATAATTCAATATTCAAATGCGTTACTCTGCATAGACCCGCCCCCCTCTCGCGCGGCATAGTTTGGTACGTGGGCCATTTAGGTAAGTATTACGAACAAGGACTGACGTTCCACCCAGGGAGTTGAGCTGCTCGGAGCTGATACACCGAGCTCTGGTGGATCTGTACCAACAGCAGTGCAGGTGGCAGCCCTGGTGCTCCATCGAGACCTTCGACAGCTTCGGAGACTACCGCCGGCTGGTGTCCATGCTATCGCCGGTGCACCTCAACGAGTCTGAGGTAGCCTCGAGAGCTTATTATCATGTGGTCAATCTAACTGGTAGAGTTCGCTAATTGATTTATGTTTTCAAAAATCTACGGCCTGTTGCTGATCCCAACCTCCTAAAGTCAGTCTACTGTGCCCTCTGTCAATCTACGGCATGTTGCTGATCCCAACCTCCTAAAGTCAGTCTACTGTGCCCTCTGTCAATCTACGGCATGTTGCTGATCCCAACCTCCTAAAGTCAGTCTACTATGCCCTCTGTCAATCTACGGCATGTTGCTGATCCCAACCTCCTAAAGTCAGTCTACTGTGCCCTCTGTCAATCTACGGCATGTTGCTGATCCCAACCTCCTAAAGTCAGTCTACTATGCCCTCTGTCAATCTACGGCATGTTGCTGATCCCAACTTCCTAAAGTCAGTCTACTATGCCCTCTGTCAATCTACGGCATGTTGCTGATCCCAACCTCCTAAAGTCAGTCTACTATGCCCTCTGTCAATCTACGGCATGTTGCTGATCCCAACCTCCTAAAGTCAGTCTACTGTGCCCTCTGTCAATCTACGGCATGTTGCTGATCCCAACCTCCTAAAGTCAGTCTACTATGCCCTCTGTCAATCTACGGCATGTTGCTGATCCCAACTTCCTAAAGTCAGTCTACTATGCCCTCTGTCAATCTACGGCATGTTGCTGATCCCAACCTCCTAAAGTCAGTCTACTATGCCCTCTGTCAATCTACGGCATGTTGCTGATCCCAACCTCCTAAAGTCAGTCTACTATGCCCTCTGTCAATCTACGGCATGTTGCTGATCCCAACCTCCTAAAGTCAGTCTACTATGCCCTCTGTCAATCTACGGCATGTTGCTGATCCCAACCTCCTAAAGTCAGTCTTCTATGCCCTCTGTCAATCTACGGCATGTTGCTGATCCCAACCTCCTAAAGTCAGTCTACTGTGCCCTCTGTCAATCTCTCTTACTTTATTGTATCACGGTTTGGGGTGGAACGCATAAGACTACTTTGTTGGGTCTCGAGAGGGCGCAAAGGTCTGTCCTAAAAGTATCTTAATTTCGACCTTTTCAGTTCCCTACATATGAACTAGTTGTGCGGGGTTCTAAGTGTACGACAGTTATTTATACAACAATGCATCCTTAAAAAACATAGCCAACTTAATTATGACCCCTAATTAGGTATTTCCAGGAGAAGAGATTATGTCTTCCCTTACGAGACGCGGTTTCATACAGCTTTTATCCAAAGATTTTTCCCTTTCCTTGGTACATATTTTCCTATATAATAAAGCTAATAAGCTACTAAAAATTTATTCGATGAAGTACTTGTCCTGCAAACTAACATTCTCCTCGTGGCTAAAAAAAATATCCTATGAGGATACTGAGGCCCTTCTACATATAGTTTATTAAAACTTCCCATCAAAAATTCAACGACCAAATAATGGAAGAGCCCTGTGAAATCGGGCATTACACCCGTATGCAGTGTCGTGCGGATTTCATCAATCAGAATCGACCCCCGAGACCCCGCCGGCCGGGCAAGTTATAAATCACATACCTATCTGACTGCCTGGCCATGCGTGATTTCATGACTGCTATCATACATAGCTTCTCGTTCAGTACCCCAGGAACCTCTTATTAATGTCTGCTCTCTCCCAGAAATGGTTGATGGACTCGAAGTTGGCTGGCAAGCCCAAGTACCTCACATACAAGGATCTTCGTAAGGATTCTGGCAAGGGTTTCTACCACTGGATGAGGCCGTACGCCCGGTTCGTACCGCAGCCCATGGTACCGGAGAATGTGCTGCCGCCGCGGCTGCCCAGGGCTTTTATACTCAGGTAAGTACCACTAACCACGTGGTTAAAGCATGGGCCTGCATGAGTGCAGTAAGTACCACTAACCACGTGGTTAAAGCATGGGCCTGCATGAGTGCAGTAAGTACCACTAACCACGTGGTTAAAGCATGGGCCTGCATGAGTGCAGTAAGTACCACTAACCACGTGGTTAAAGCATGGGCCTGCATGAGTGCAGTAAGTACCACTAACCACGTGGTTAAAGCATGGGCCTGCATGGGCCTGCATGCACAAACTTCGAATACGGCGGGCGAGTTAAAACTATAGTCGATTTGATAACTGTCGAATTTATCCGAGTTTACTAACTCGCTTTCAAAGTAGGGTAGGTACCTACTATTTGATCGAATTCAAGCAATCCGTGGGCTACATACGCTTAGGCTGATGTATGTAAATAATTATAGGTAAGGTAACAGTTTTCAACAACACATAGCAGCCAGCCTACGTATTACTTGTAATGTTTTCAAGAAGCTTTGTTAAATATTACCTAGGGTATATGAAGACATGTTACGATGGCCGTGGAAAAGATTTATGATGTCTATGAACTTATTACTCAGTAAAAGCAGCACAAAGTTGGTTTAAGCGTTTTCAATCCGGAATTTTAAGTCAAAAATGCACCTTTTTATTCGACCCGTTACGGTCTTCATACAAAATACGAAGATACTTTTTACCGATTGCTATTCGAGTACTAATAAGAGACTCAAGGACCTGTAATGGCAAACTTGCACTGCGTACGGCGCTTGCGTATTTACACGTATCATTAAAAATATCTGGTTACCGAGCTTTGCTCGGCGGTTGATAGTACAAACAAACACAATAAATATTATATTCATATTCAACAGACTGCATTAAAATCAATCAATATGCTGCTCTGTTTTAAACAGCTGCAAACGAGAAGCAAACAAGAAACGAAACGTTTACAATCGTAACGCAAACGTTTGTAACGTAGGTATACATCTTACAAAAAATGTAGTTAAAAGTCAGAAGCAAATGACTAAAGATGCGTTGTTCTTTCAACTTGCTTACTAGGTGGTGCCCCGGTTTCATGAGTAAAGGTGCCATTATTTCCTATTTCATGATAATGATACAAGTGTTGTACCATTTCTGAATCAGCATATTATCCCTTACTGCTTGAAGTAAAAAATATGTTACGCTCTCCAAGAGTGTGATCGGAACCCTTGGTGCGGGAGTCCTATCGCACTTGACCGTTTATTTACGGTTCAATTTGATCTTACCAAAACTAATCTATACTGCCGCTTTAATACCATGCAGTAGATATTTATTGGTAGATGGCCTCGTGAAGGGATATTCCGCATTTTCTCCATTCTGATTGGTGAGATCATAAAGCGACATTGGGTAGCTATTGTCATTATACCACTGTTCAGAATCATTACTTTCCCAGCCCCACAATTTATGAAACCCTAAAAACAGAGTGCCCAACCCCACAGGACCCTAGAGCTACAATGGCAGGTTGAGAAACGGAATGAGCTAAAAGGCGCTAAAGAGCTGCTGTCAGCCATATTCAAGTATCGAAGAATCATGGAGTCGGACACAGAATGCGTGATGGAGATACCGATCACAGACCGCCGGACTGACAGACAGAAGAGAGTTTATAAAGAAGTGCAGTCCCTGGGTAGAAGGTGCTTAGCTCACCATATAAAGCTGGGTCCAGATGTGTCCTGTTGACCGTTCTGTACCTCCGTTCCGTATCAGCGTCGCGATCCTAATACTCTGGGAGCGCCGCCGCCGCCATTACGCTAGTACCGCGAAAATCTCGAAAGTATCTGTACGAAACGGAGGTACGGAAGAGACAAAAGAATCTAATCGGATTCAGCTTAGTCAACTAGGTACGCTACGAATAGCGATTTTTTTTCGCGCGAATCAAAAATTCGCAGAAAAATTCGCTAATTTGTATGCAGAAATCTGCGGAAAAAAAATCGCTAGTGCGGCCACTCCCATAGTATTGCATGTGTTACAGAATTTCGGGAAAAAAATCGTGCGGAAAAAATCGCTGTACGTACGGGCCCTACCAGCACTAAGTTTCTTGACACCTGAGTATCGCGTGGAGCGGTAGTGGAGGTGGATGCGGTTGGCACAGGACCGTTGAGTTTGGCGCTAGTAGAAAATAGAACCACAGATACTATAATAATAGAACTAATTCAGCAGTGGGTCGTAAAGAGCTGACTGACCATGATGATGATGTTTATGATAACGATGACGTTTAGTTGATTAATTACAATAACCTGTAGATGTGCTGAGTAACCGCGAAATGCAGGGCCAAATAGTTCTTCCCAATCCTAGTCCATATTTCCCCACCTTTTGAAACACTCGTATTACGCTCAAAATATAATAAAATACAATGAAATAGAATATATGAAGACCTGAAGGAGCGACTCAAAAAGTCATTGGAGGTGACAGCCAAGGCAGACATTACCACCAGGCCTGAACCATCTGTGGAAAGCATGGTGGAAGAACAAGGTAATAATACAGGGTGTAACAGAAAGGTGTAGTCATATTTTAGGGGTTGCTAGGGACATCATTCTGAGCAACTTTCACTATGAAACCGAATTGATCAGAGCAACTTTAATTTTCACTTCTCTATACAAATCAGCTGACCGCCCGGACCAAACCGTACGGAGCAATGAAAAATAAAGTTGCTCTGATCAAATCGGTTTCATAGTAAAAGTTGCTCAAAATAGTTTCCCTAACAACCCGCTAAAATAAGACCCTTCTGTTACACCCTGTATAATTTGTGGACTGCTCTAGTAAGGACGGACCGAGAGTGGGTTGAGAATGTCGCAATTGGATTGAATGGAACCTTGTATTTTACGAATAGAGGGCCATTTTGGCATATTTACAGTATACATATACATATTCACAGTATTGTCTCTCACTTTCGTAAGTTGTGACATTTCTGTTGTAGATTGTTGAATGAAGCCATAACATAGTAGATAGTAGAATATAACAAATTCGGCGGAATTCTCGGCGAGTCTCGGTCGGACCTACTCTCTAGTCAGGAGACTAATACCAACTCTTAGGGCCAGTCTACATTGGTCAAGGACAGTGGACAGCGGACAGTGGGAGGATAGTGGACAGTACAGTGGTGTAAACTGATCGGACAGTGGCGAGTCAACTTGGCTTTCATATAATATCGCCACTGTCCACTGTCCTTGACCAATGTAAACAGGCCATTAGGGCCAGTCTACATTGGTCAAGAACATTGGACATTGGGAGGACCATGGACAGTGGATAATACAGTGGTGTAAACGGATCGGACAGTCGCGAGTCAATTTTGCTTTCATATAATATCGCCACTGTCCACTGTACTTGACCAATGGTAACAGGCCATTAGGGCCATTCTAAGTCTGTCAAGGACAGTGGACAGTGGGAGGACAGTGGACATTACATACTGTGGTGTAAACGGATCGGACAGTGGCGACTCAACTTGGCTTTCATACAATATCGCCACTTCCCACTGTCCTTGACCAATGTAAAGAGGCCATTAAGGACCTAAACCGTAATGTCCAGTAACGTCCTGCTTTTTCATACTTTTACACCTCCTGGATTTCATAAAGCAATATGGAGCAATCACTTGGCCGTATTCTATCTGCCTTTTACGCAACAGACGCTGATGAGGAGCAACTGGAAGATACTCTGGAAGAGGTACGGCAGAGACACCTCCATGAGCTGGACGCGACCGTGCCGATCAGCGAGAACCGGGCTCGCTACTGGAGGAGACGGGCTGAGGAGCTGAAGGAAGTGGAGTTTTATAAGTAAGTTCTGCCAGAGAATAAATATTAGTACTGCGCTTACCATGCGGGAGGTCCCGAGTTCGATTTCCGGCTGGGGATAAATAAAAAAAAACCTAGGTCTTGGACGTTTACATGTTTGTGATGTCGCTGTTTCTGGTTCCCATGTAACGGAGTTCCCTAGTGTGGGGCCAGAAACAATATATGTGAATATTTGTTTGTTTTGTTTGTTCACTCCCAAACAAAAGTCAAGTTTAGATACCTACAAATAATTGCATTCTGCTAAGATATTCATCTGCTTGCACGCGGAATTGAAACATAAAACAGCGTTCTTCCGTTAGGAACCGCTGACTCGATGCCGATCTCGCAGCAACAACTCAGGTTGCGATGCGCACTCGGTTGAACTCGGTTCTTTTCGGTTATTATTTTCATGCGGTTAGCGCGCACACCGAGAGCTGAACGGCGACCTTCTGACAAAGACACCCTGACCATGCCCGCCGGCCGTTCGTACCTAAACAGAGCGGATTGACACATCCCTAGTTTTGCCGGCCTCTCGGCCATTCTCAGTGATTGACAAAACTGCTGGGTTTTGGCACTCTTTGTTTGTAGTTACATATCGTAGCGTAACGCCATAGGGTGGCAGAGGCACGATTGTATGTACTTTTAGCCATTTATTCAATACTTCGTTTTGCGGGAAAGGGGGTTAGATAACCCATCACAATGTTTTGTATTACCTATGTATAACGTCCGTGTAATGTCTGGTGTCGAGCTAGTGGCCAACGCGACTGTCAGGCCAGTTTACTTGGTCAAAGACAGTGGACAGTGACAATAATATATGAAAGCCAAGTTGACTCGCCACTGTCCGATCAGTTTACACCACTGTATTGTCCACTGGCCACGGTCCACTATCCACTGTCCTTGACCAATGTAGACTCGCCATATTAGGGCCACTGACATCACTTTATCTACTACCGCCGTGTACAGATCGATAGTAGCCAGGACGTAGACGTAACATCATCTGAAAGATTGAATATCTGAGCCTAAACCTCACGGGCAAAACAAAATGCCTGTTTGCTTCTCGTTTGCAGCTGTTCAAAAACAGCATATTAATTGATGTTAATGCAGTCTGATGATATGAATACATACATATAATGTTTTATTGTGTCTGTACCACTAACCGCCGAGCAAAGCTCGGTAACCAGGTACTACTCGGGGAGACTTATTCCTCCGAAATTGTGCAAAAGCACACAACAAACTACAAATCCTTACGTCACAGGTACTTACTCCGCGACGGCACTGTCCCGCCCTACTTCAAAAACCTGCTGGGCGGCGCCATCTGGGCGGAGCTGAACGAGACCGCCGGTGACGCTGTGGCCAGGGTGGCCCGGAGGAAGATGACGTGCGTCTGCGGCGAGGATGAAGCCCCGAGTGAGGAGCCTGATGTGTTTACCGTGTCTACCTAATAAAGGCTAACGCGTCAACTTGGTTTTCGTTATCGTATCGCGCCTATTGGTACAGGACAAGGATCTTTCGGTTGATGTGATGTGATGAGTGACGTTTACAGGGGCGCGGCAGCTCTACGCAACTTATTGCAACGAACCTGTCATCAACACAGACCTTTCATTCCTCATTGGGTCACTGCGCGCCAAAAGATCGGGGAACGCTGTTTGTAGGTAACTGAGAATAACGTTTACATCATCCGAGCTCAGGAAAGAGGTTTCGCTGCTGTCAAAAGAGTCCGTGCAAGTTCGCGTTTCCGAAGCCGGGCAATGAAAACTAGAAACCGTTCCATTTTCAATTTCATTACACACTCTGATGTTTACATGGTTCATGTCATGAGTTCATGACGAAGAACCTACCACAGACTACCACACTCACTATGCTTGACAGTGTGGCGATACGTACGACTCAGTTCTTTTTTTCAGAAATTGTTAGGGAAACCGCGTTTAGTCGTTTTTAAAACGCCCTATTCCCCCCTCCCCCATTGGGGAATTAATTTCGTCAAACCCCATCTTACTACCTGCCCTACTGTACAAAGTTTCATGGCTCTAGGTCCACCGGTTTAGGCTATGCGTTGCCTGCCCGTCAGCCGCGCATAGTAGATTGTATTTGTACCTAGTTTTGAGCAGTTCAGGTGGCCATGTGTGGTCTTCATCATCAGTTCCGCATCACAATATTCATATTCATATTCATATTCATATTTGTTTATTGCACTCCATAATAACATTCACTCCATTATGCTTACCATGTGCATTTGCACGAGTTATTATGAAAAACACAAAAATCACTATACGTCTGCCTATAATATTTGAAGAGTTCCCTCGATTTATCCAGGATCCCATCATCAGATCCTGATCTGGTGTCAATGGGACCAATGGGAAGGTAAACCCTTTCAAACAAGAAAAATAATTTTCCAAATCGGTCCATCCGTCTAGGCGTAATCGGTGTACATACATAAAAATAAAATAAACTAGTGGCTCTGTGAGCTGTAGACCTCGCGAGTATGTCGGTGGGAAAGCTGAACTGCTAACACACATAAAAAAAATAACCCAAATAATTTTCTTTCAATAACACATACAAACTTATGAATGTACCTGGTTACGTACATGCAGTATGAAAGTAGCCGCACCAATAACTTTGTAAACTACATTTCGCGATCTTTAATACAACCTATTGACTTTTTACTAAAATTATATAATCTGTTGGTCTTTACGAATCCAACGACACCTCATTTGTTAATATCCATCGAGCCGTTTGGGTTGTAGCGATTTTTTTACATTTTAAAACCCCATATCTCCGCCATTTTGAAAAAAATCAAAAAACTGGCTCGAGTAAAAAATTCTATTTATTTTTCCAACCTGCTCACAAAATTTCACGAGAATCGGTTCATAAATGCGACCTGTAGAGGAGAACAACCGGACATACGAAAGCATTTTTGCCCAAACCTGAAACGGAGACGCTTCGCTCGCTTCGCTCGCTCGGTCAAAAAACCCGACGAATTGTAAACCTCCTCCTTTTGTGAAGTCGGTTAAAAAGGCCCGAGAGCTTCAGCATTGTTCTCGTACCAAGAATTCGTTTGTATCACCCCTGACTGCTGATTAAATAAATTGTCATTCTAGAGATGCATTTCCCGACACCATAACTTTGAGTTTTTAACCGACTTCACAAAAGGAGGAGGTTTACAATACAATTCATCGGCTTTTATTTAAGTATGTACACACCGATTGCGCCTAGACGTATGGACCGATTTGGAAATATTTTTTTTTCTTTGAATAGGTTTACCTTCCAATTGGTCCCATTGACACCAGGTCAGGATCTGATTATGGGATCCTTGAGAAATCGAGGGAACTCTTCAAATATTATAGGCTGAGTCATATAGTGGTTTTTGTGTTTTCAATAATCACTCGTGCATTTACTCAGGGTAAGCATAATATTGTGATGCGGAACTGATGATGAAGACCACACATGGCCACTAGAAATGGTCAATACTATACTAGTTACAAATACAATCTACTGTGCGTGGCTGACGGGCAACGCATAGTGTCGCATAGCCTAAACCGGTGGACCTAGAGCCATGAAAATTTGTACAGGGGTTCCTTATTTAGCGTAGGGTAGCACTGAGAAGGGATTTGACGAAATTAATTCCCTAATGGGGGGGGGGTGTTGATATAGGGGGTTACAGTTTGTATTAAACTCAAAAAGCACTTGAAATTGGTTTCTAATCAAATAGGGTTTGTGGAAGTCGGTTTTTTTTTTGTTTTTTTTTTGTTTCAATATGGGAAAGGAAATGGTAAGGACGACGACGTCGTCGTGTGGAGTCCTGTCACACCTAGGTGTGAAGATTATGATGTCGGGCTGTTTATTCTGTTCAGTTTACTTTAGTAATTTCAACCGCCCCCATGCACCGATTGCTGGTTACGGCTACGAAGATGTAGATAGGTAATTTGATGGCAATGACAATGTTTTAATTCTCACTCATCTATAGTACTTTTATTTATATTTTCTTAGTTACGGGGAATGTTATTTGGCATAAGGTGTGTAGGTAGAGCATGCAAATCGCTGTATCGACGCCGATATTCTGATGCTTTATGCTGCCAATAACAATTGCGAATGTTGCGATGCATACTACCCGTCTATGTATACCTACTTTATTAAACATCCGGAGATGAGAGAGCGTGGGTGAATCGGTTGTTTTCCCCGCCGCTTTTCCGCGGCGGCCGGCGCTAGCATCACTCTCGCGCGCAGGTCGCGATTGGCCCACTGCTCAACCAATGTGCGCCGCTCTACCTCGGCTCGCTAGCTAGCTCGCTCGCTGCCCTGCGCGGAAGGGACGCCGCCATCCGAGTCCGAGCCGACCCGACACGACACACGGCAGTCCGTCCCAGGCCCTTGGGTCGAGCCGTGTCACCGACATCTGTATGTCCCTCAGCTTGTTTGTCAACAAATGTTTAGTGGTGCAGTTGCGAATTAAAAGAAAGGCGGACGTCTCAAAGAAGGGGAATTCTGAGTTCTTGCGTAAGTTGTTTTGTTATATATAATACACGGTTACCTGCTGAGCGATAAGAGATGGCGCTAGGGGTCGTGAGACGGCCGAGTCATTGAACTGCGCATTGTGATGCCCGCCGCGCGCGTCTCGTGTGTCGGCTTATTGGAACTGCTTTGTTTATTTTGTAATCGGTTGAGCACGGCGGCGCGGCGGCGGCGGCGGGGTGTAATGCCAATTTACGTTTATGTCCGTCAAGTGCCCCTAGGGGTGTCAAGTGGCCGCTGACTAGGGCGACTTGCTTGACATTGTCGATGTGCACACTCATGCACTCTGTGAATGTGTGAATGGCATGTACAGTGCCACCAACTTAGCTGTTTAGTTGATAGCGGTCGCTAGTGTCAGTCTTAGTAGTCTTTATCTTTGGTAGTCTTCATAATAGCGGACATACTTAGTACAATTACTAGTATAGTATAAGCACATCTGTGGTACAATGTATTTTTTATCACACCTGCTCTGAAAATACATACTAATTATACCAATTAGAGGGAAGAAACGCCTTTATCCCGCCCTTCAAATCCTTTCATCCCAAGGTATGGAAGTTTGTATGAAAATCCTTCCGACCCAAGGGTGGGAAGTATGTATGAAATTCCATTACATACCCGGTTTTTTTATTTTTTTATTTGTCAGCAGTCATACTGCAAAGAGACTTTAACTGTCTACTAATTAAATTTCAAGTAAATTGTTACTGGCCACATACAGTTTTTTTTACCAGTTACCAACCTCCTTGGTGCATACAGAAAATTAAAAACGAAATTATTTTTGTACATAAAACGCGCGGAATCACGGAAGAAGTGGCTGCATGACCTTATGATCTTAGCCTACTCCAGAAACGGGCGAATAAAAAAAGGAAAAGCCAGCGCATTTTCGCAAAAACTTGGATTATCTATAATAGCTGCACTTTTAATAATTGTACTTTTAACTAAATATAAACATTTCTATGCATTTATGTCTAAAATTTTCCTCGTAGGTGTAATAAAAAGCACTATACATACCTCAGGATAAAGTACAGTTCCATACCTCAAATGGTTTGCGCCCCTCGCAAGCTCGTGGCGCAAATGCCATAATCTCGGTATGGAACTGTCACTTTCTTCCCTCTGAAGTAATGTACTATTCTTTGATGGCGGTTGACGAGTCCGTAGTACCAATTTTTCCCACCTGAACTGCAAAGTTGGTGGCTTTGTAACGAAAGTTGCCTTATCTTATCGAAAAGGGAAGTTTGGTTCTGCATATTATAATAATATCTACCTACATATTTTTCTTGCTTCCTATTGGGTTTGCCGGAAATCACCTAACCAATAAGACTAAGTAGTAAGATTTCAATTTAGTTTTGCATTAGGTTAGGCATATCGAACATTATTTTATCCCTTTTATTGAATTGTTACGATCCCTGTATTTATGTGCTGTGTGTAGGTGAACTGCGATTCAATATAATTTTTTTAACTTTTACCAGCTTGCTGCTGCTTCCTAGTAACATTTCCATATCTCAAGAGTCTGTTCTGTTCTTATGAGATTTATTTTATTGTACGGTAGGTCAGGGACACCTATCTTGAGTGAGATAGTTAGAGTAGTGTGGTCCATGGCCGGAAACACGCACTGCTGCTCAAGAAAAATGCAACTTAAATTACATTTTAGAGCGGCGGGACACATCGCATCAGCTTGGTTTGCCTTGATTCTGACTTTCTGGCACTTTTAGATTTAACAGTGTGCATTGTACACATAGGCCGATTGCACCAGCCATTTGACGTCCGCTAAATACAGGGGTTCGATTTACAGATATCGATATGTCTGTCTGTCCGTCTGTCTGTCACCAGGCTGTATCTCATGATCATGAACCGTAGCTAGACAGTTGAAATTTTCACAGATGATGTATTTCTATTGCCGCTATAACAACAAATACTTAATAACTGGCCAAGTGCGAGTAGGACTCGCGCACCAAGGGTTCCGATCACACTTGGAGAAGGTAACACGTGTAATTAGGTTTCCACATAAAAAACTAAAGTGTGATGTCATCCATGTAAACCAAATTGAATTTTTTTTTAGAAAGACAGAAATTTGCAGTTTATAGATTTTTTCCTTTACTTGTGCTATAAGACCTTGCTAATAATATAGGTACATAGTAATTGACCTTTTTGATTTGCTTGAGGTCATGCAGACATAAAGATATGAATCATTATAGTGTAGGAGATGAAGTTAAAGGTAATTTCAAAGATTCATTATTATAACCAGTTTCCCTAAATCCTTCCAAAAATCTGGAAAGACTATAGGGCAGGTACCTAGACTAGATCACAAGGGCTCCAATCTGAATTCGGGAGAGCGGGCGGCAGTTTGGCAACGTGTCTGTCCAGCCCTGCGAAAGGGTGCACGGATCGGCAACGTCGCAGATCCTTCCTAACCTTTTTCCTTCCTCGTGATTCCTTGGGGATTTGTGACGTCATATTGAAGGGCGCGTGACTTATTTCAAATTAAAATGTAGGTGAAATAACTGCACGCGTAGGCAACACCTATAAGTAGGGGCGCTTCCAACCGACTCTACAGAACTGGCGCGAGATCATTTCCATGGTCGAAATATCGATTTTGAGATAGGTACCGAAATCTCTATCAAAAACAAGAAAAATCTATTCTTACGACTAGCCTTTCGACCAACCGAGATATCTCGACCCGTTTTCGATCGAAATAAACACCTATAAATCGAGAACGTTTTCGATGGATCTAGGCGGTATCAAAACCGATATCTCGACTGGGGAGATGATCTCGATAGCGCTAGAATCGAGGGCCAGGGCTGGCTGCTTCTAGACTTCTGACAATCTTGATTTTCCGTTGCAGGGGTGAAGGAACTATTTAGGGCAGATTTCCTTTGGTACGAGATAAAACAAATAACCTCGTAAGGAATAAATATATAGCTCTTAGCATGACCTAATAGGTTTCCTGAGAGGTCCATAGCCAATGATGACTGTCTGAGCTCATGGAGGGTGCCTCTGCAATGCGGCCATCACCATACATTTTAATATAACTTCACTATAATTGAAACAAAAAGTAAACTTTAGAAAAAACCGACTTCCACAAACCCTATTTGATTAGATTGAGTTTAATACAAACTGTAACCCCTTATCCCCCCCTTGGGGAATTAATTTTGTCAAATCTTATATCAGTGCTACCCCACGCTACTAAGGAACCCCTGTACAAAGTTTCATGGCTCTAGGTCCACCGGTTTAGGCTATGCGTTGCCTGCCCGTCAGCCACGCATTGTATTTGTACCTAGTATTGAGCAGATCTGGTGGCCATATGTGGTCTTCATTAGCAGTTCCGCATCACAATATTATGCTTACCATGTGCATTTGCACGAGTTATTATGAAAAACACAAAAATCACTATAGGTCTGCCTATAATATTTGAAGAGTTCTCTCGATTTCTCCAGGATCCCATCATCAGATCCTGACCACCATCAATGGGACCACCCTTGAGGTATTACCTATACGCCGAAAAAAGATTTGTTCAAATCGGTTCATAATTGGCGGAGTTATCGCGTAACAAACATAGAAAAAAAAAAAAAAACGTACGGGTCGAATTGAGAACCTCCTCCTTTTTTTGAAGTCGGTTGAAAATAGAGCTGGTAACCACAGTTCTAATACAATAGAGCATTACGAATTTCTAATCGTTCGATATTGCTTGCTTTGAAGACCTCCGAACACCGAATTTATCTCACAATCTCCCAATTCGTAATTTTAAACAGACGCTTGAAATGCAACAGCTCTTGATGGGCTTGACAGGTCGCCGTAGGTGTACTATTTCCAAACTTATTATCAACTTATCATTAATTAGGTCATTGGTGACGGCTCTGGAATCGCCCTTGGCTTACCTTGTCTGTACCGAGTTACCGACCCCATAAAAGGGTGCAGGAGCGGGAAGGGAGCGGAGGGGTGCGGTAATCGATACGAAGAGAGAGGAGACTAGCTCGGTTGCTATTGGATAATAGGTACATCATTTCATATATATATATATATATATATATATATATATATTCATATTCTTTATTGCACAGAAACATAAAAAATACATTTACAAGAAATATTATACGCAAAGGCGAGCTCAAATCATTTCCTTGGAATACCATATATAAGTTAGCACAGTAATGAACTAACTAAATGTATTAAACCGATACCGTTCTGGGGGGCAATTCTGGCGCTAGCCAGATCATGTCCATGGTCGAAATATCGATTTTGAGATACCTTAATCTCTACCAAATCATGAAAAAGTTATTCTTACGGCTAGCCTTTCGACCAACCGAGATATCTCGACCCGTTTTCGATCAAAATAAATATAAATCGAGATCGTTTTCGACGGATTTGACCCTATGAAAACCGATTCTATCCGATCCGATAGAGATTTCGGTATCTTAAAATCGATATTTCGACCATGGACATGATCGCTCTAGCGCCAGAATACGGTATTGGCCTCATTTTGGAAGTAGTTTTAAAATGAATGTTATTACGTTTTAAGCGCACTACATGAATATTTCCGGGATATATTCTGTAGTTTCAATAAAAAATAATAATATAGATGAATTTGAAAAAACCGCGCCAAAAACGCTGTATTTCTAATGGCGCCCCGGTCACATGACTCGCGTGACGTCACATGCTCGTTAGTGAACAGAACACCCGCCATCATGATTAGGTCAAGCAAGATGTCAGAGACGAGCGTGTGACGTCACCAGAGTGATAAACGTTAGACAGAGCGTTTTCGTCACATACTTATTTATTTATTTATTAATACACAAAACAGCAGTACAGACAAACATTACAACATTAAGATTAGAACAAACATTTCCGTCTGCAACGCCAAAAGCATGTGTATACAGCATTACTGACACACTTTACAAGGAGCACATAATAATACAAATCTATAGTTATTTAATGGATTATTAAAGGTTATTTAATATTAATTATGCACATATTGAATACATGTGCATGTATAGCAAGAGAAACTGAAACTAATTAAACAATTTTAAAATTTTATATTTAAAGCATGGCAGTGAATCGTGATAGATGTCAGGCCCGTTGGGATCATGATTAGCAGCGACTGCGTTGTAAGAACGACATATCCTCACCAGTGGGTTGTTGGTGCTGACGTTAATTCTGCAAGGGGGGATAGAAAATTAACTATATATTTCGATAGCTTATATACATTTTAATTCCTGGATTCTGCAATAAAAACATATTGAACTCTAAAATATAATGAAATAAAGATTTCTTCGCTGGTATCTGATAGGATTACCACATTTTGACGAATATTTTTAATGTTGTCCACATGTTTTCCAATACCGTATTGCTCCGCTGATGCGTTACACACATCACAACAACAACACAACACAACACGTCAGACAAATGTAAATTAGGCTAAAGACAAACTCTAACGAAAACTACATACTTACCTACTTTTTTTTGTGTGTAGTGTGTGTGACCCGTAGTGGTTGTGGTGGTGACCCATATTTAAAGAACCGTTAGTTATTGTTCTACTCATTTGTATCATCTTTCTTCCCCGGTTGCTCAGACAGACCCAACGGGTGAATGGTGAAGTGGACCGTACCTAATGATTTCAGCGCTTATTACATTACGCTGTCGTCGTCGGCAGGGTACGATTTGTATAGACGTCTCACTCTGATGGAACGACTAGAAAGAGACAGTGAGTCAGACAGGGCCCTGCCGACAGCGTAGTCTAATAGGCCCATAGAATTAGAAGTTGTTTTTTTTTTCGCAGCAGCTCCAAGAATTGATTATTGACCGAGTGAGTGAAGCGAGCGAAGCATCTCCGTTTCAGGATTGGGCAAAAATGCTTTCGTATGTCTGTCTGTGTGTTCTCCTTTACAGGTCGCTTTTCTCTAACCGATTCTCGTGAAATTTTGTGAGCAGGTTGGATAATTAAATCGTTTTTTTTTTGTCAATTCAGTTGTGAGATTTTTTTAAATGGCGGAGATATGGTGTTTTAAAATGTAAAATAAAACGCTACAACCCAAAAGGCTTGACGGGTATTAACAAATGAAGTGTCTTTGGATTCGTGGAGGGAGAAGACACACGTCGATAGAAGACTACCATACCAACATTTTATGTCATGAGGATTTTTTTCCTAAAGCGTCACATAAGCGAGGTTATATTATAGTTGATATCATAGAGTGCCAAAGGTTTATTTTTGCAAAATCATTCACTCAAATATCTCGCTAATGTGACACTTTAGGACAGATTTCCTTATGACATAATTTGCTGGTATAATAGTCTACTATCGACGTGTGCAGGTTTAATTTCGATATCTTTTAAAAGCACCTTAATTTTCCCATACTTACACAAGTTTGATGGGAAAATATGTGTAAATAATCTAAAATAAAGGTGTTTTACAAAGATATCGAATTTAAACTTAAACAGGTCGATAGAAGACTATTTGACCAACAATTTATGTCATGATGAAAATCGACCTAAAGTGGCACATAAGCGAGATGTTAGAGTGACCCCAGTAAAAAATGGCAACACTGGTCAAAAGTAGTTACCCCTGTCAACAAAGTGACATCTGTCAACAATGTTAAGTAACATTATCACCAAGTCTTAAGATTTAATGATTTTGCAAAAAAAAGCTTTTGGCAATCTAAAATATCAAATATCTCGCTTATGTGACGATTAAGGAAAAAAATCCTCTCGATATTAGTTGTTGGTCTAATAGTCCTACATCGATTTGTGCAGGTTTCAATACAATATCTTTGTAAAACATCTTAACTTTTCCATATTTACACATATTTTCCCATCAAAATGGAAGGTTTTGGAATAATTCTAGAAGGATATCGGAATTATTCCAAAAAGTGGAATAAATTCCGGGTGATTACCCATCTATGGGAGGTTAGGTACACTTCAGTTTAATACCACTGCTCTGCTACCTTAGTTTTTGCGATTCGATTGCAATTAATATCAGAAATACATAATAAAATAAGGCTACAGACCTGATTTCAATAGACGGACTTGCAGGCAACCATTATCATAGCGTTCCTATAAATAAGGGTTTGAGGTATGGAACCCTAAAAATCAAATCAGCTGTGCCTATAAAGTTCATCGCCCGATGTCCCCATAGGTTCAAGAGAGATGGCCAGACACATCACATCACCCAACCGTGAAGATAGCCACAACAAGGACGATAGTAAAGTCTCACAGAAAGAATATGATACCTTTAGAAACAACTAGCGCCCCCTAGATATCGTTCATGTACTTATTTTATCAGAGTTTTCCTAAAATTTCAACAGATGTCAGCACAACCATCACCAACAGAAAAAATAATATTCAGAAATAATTGTTAAAATCTATGTAAGTATTGAATGAATGAATTGAATGAAATTTTACGCCGAATCACGCCGAATGCATAAAAATGTAATGCCTTCCTGTTTCATAATCATCACTTATATGCGTTTATATGCCAACCACCTGACCAGCGTACCACACACATATTCTGAGTGATTCTGTTAAATTATAGCTGATGTTGTGTGTGATGCGTAGTATATGCGCCAAGATGGGCGATTTTTAATAGTTCAAACGGTTCAAACAGTTCTAAGTGAGTTAAAATTTTACTTCCCGTTTCCCATGGGTTATTTACTGGTTTTACCGGTATTTACTTTTACTACGTGTAACGGAACAAAACTAACATTCCTTTATTTAATGGTGTTGAAAGAAGACAAACGATTCAAAAATGCAGAAAATAGACGTTATGATATCTTCGATCATATATCTTGCATATCATGCTATAAACAAGACGAGCGTGATGTAATTCGCATGCGATATAATGTAATGAAATGAGCCACTAAAAAAAAACTTCAGTAGTTCTAAATTCGTCACTAGATGTCGTAGGCAAGACATGTGTTGGATTTTATAGCAGTGACTTGGCCTGGCAGTGACTTTTCATACCAAAGTGATTTTCTTCTGAGAGAAAATGCGTAGTTTTTCTGGAAATTAAAAATTAAAATTGTAAAATTTTGGTGAACGAAACAATATTTTCTGACAACATTATTGACAATATATACAATTTTAGCTTGTGTATGGTCTCTGACGAATAAAGAAGCTTATTTTGGCGTTTATTTTGGATTTTTAACTCAATTTTCCGGTAAAACTACGTATTTTCTCACAAAAAGAACACAGAAATGCGTAGTTATTTTAATCAAAAATCTTTTAATAATAAAATTAAGCATGAATGATATAAAAACCAACTCCATGCTCCATGTCGATATCTGTTGACATCTGTTGGCAGCTTTCAGAACTACACGAGCAATAAAAAAATAGTGTTCCTGTACTGTACAAAGTCTAAAATATGGTTCTGGGGGATTTTTACAAGTCATCGGAAAAATGTATTGTATAATGTCGCAGCAGACGCAGAATGATAGATAATAAACAAGTGAGTTCCTAAAAAATTAATAAGCTATTACTGAAAAAATATGAAAATGTATGGAAAATGATAGATGACTGCGTTTCAACAAATAGTTCCTTTGTCGAAGTCTTTATTGTCAAAAGTTAAGAACGAAAATGCCTTGATCCAAAGGAACTATTCGATGAAACGCAGTCTATCTATCATTTTCCATACAATTTCATATTTTTTCAGTAATAGCTTATTAATTTTTTAGGAACTCACTTGTTTATTATCTATCATTCTGCGTCTGCTGCTTGCTATTGCTATACTGGTGGTCCAAAAAGTGACGTCCAAAAATTGATTTTAGAATCCTCATGCCTGGGTGTAACCGAAAATACCCCATGTATGTTCCGCGATTTTTTGAGGTTTAGAAGTTTGTGATTTGCAATTTTTCTACCGGAGCAACTTAAAATGATCATGCACAAAGGCCCCGCTCTCGTGGGCCAGGTGCAGGCACATCATCCCCGTAACTTAAAATGATCATAACTTTTTTAACAGCAAGATATTTTGTATTATTTTGCCTCTAGCACGATGGCCTTGAATCACTTATTTATACGATATAATCAATAACACAACATTCTTCATTACAAGATACCGAAAAAAAGGACGGAAGAGAAATCTTTAGATTTGAGTTGAAAGGAGTTACATTTTCTAAATTATCTTAAAAATACAAAATCTAAGCGCCAAAACCTAAGTTTAGCCGACTGATGTGACGTATCCATTTACTTTTAATTTGTCCTTACATGTCAACTTAATACGAAGTTTCACACGATTTAGTTTCTTTGGATCTAACGACTTGCAACCTCTCTCTCACACAACACACCACACCTTACCCTATGCGAGACAGAGAGGTCACACACAGCACATTTAGCCCAGTGCTAAATTTCTTGGCGCGACCTGAGGGAATTATTGTTTACCTGCTAAATAAAGCTAACTTGGGCATTCGCAACGGCTTTACAATCTCTGATTATATATCTAACCGTAATCTGTATCTGACTGTAAACTTTCAAAATGGAGATGGAAATGTGGATAAAGTAAACGTTAAATCAAAAACCAGTTATGGTTATCTCTATAAAATTCAGACAGAGTGGGTCGTACGCATGGACGAAGTTGCGGGTTAAAGCTAGTCTGGTTAATAAAACGAACTTCAAGGAGAAACGCTCACCGAGTTGCGAAGCGAATTTTTCAGTCTTGCTATCGCTATTTCTGCTGCAGGAAAGAGCGGGATGGTATATGAGTGATGTAATAATAATAATGGCGGTGACGCTAAATTTGTCTCTCGCGCCCTTTCTTGCTATACCGCGAAACCGGTTTGTTAGTAGAACGGTCGTAAACCGGACTGGCCAATCACAGGCTTTGGATTATAACGGGCGTTCCATTGGTGGAGGTCGCGGACAATCGCTCGGTGAGGAGAGGTGCGCGGGGAGACGGGTGCACGGGCCCGCTGTCAGCACAGCACGCTTACTAGTGTAGTAGTGTTTCGCCACTTGGAAAGAAGGTTTTAGTACCAATGATTCGAGAACCGGACTGTCGATAAAGTGTGTTTGTATGTCGTTTTCGTCGATAAGTGTTGTGTTTACTTTCACCTGTGCGAATGTCTCGATCCTCACCCTTTTGTTTTCATTTTCTTTTAATCATTGCCGCATGGGACGGTGCTTACGTTTCAGTTAACTCTTTATTTTGAAGCGATGGATCGTTGTTCTTATGGTTTTTACACCAAAAGGTATTTTATGTTATTTTTACTTTCGAATTATGACCTAATATATGTTAATGCAATCGCGTGTGGTTTCGGGTTTTGAGGTGAGATTACATAGTTAAAATTAGCGACGGTACTGCCAAGTGTATTACCTAGGTACCTATCTAATCAAATGATGGTTGATCCTAAAAGCACGATACATTTTAGAATATTTTATAAGCATTGGTATTGATCCGGACCTTGTAATATACTTACGCAGTAATGCCGGGGTTGTATACAGACATGCTTGGTGGCATGTATTCTTATTATTATAACCATCATCGAAACGCTTCGGGGAAAAGCCGACAATGCTTGGCTTGAAAGGCCGAGGCTTGAGGGTCGACAGCCGAGGGGGAGGGCAGGCGCCGCCGCCGTCTGCCTGCACACATGCAGAACCGGTTTGAGCTCCTGCTCCCCTAGAGGGCGTCTTCCATCTCACTCTACCACACGCGATCGCATAACCATCTCTATCCCACGATTCCATTATTTTTTGCTTCCCCTTGAGAAATAATGCCAGGCGCAGTTTTTTAGGGTTCCGTGGGTAACTAAGGGACCCTCATAAACTACACTTAAACATTTATAGCTACAAACCTTCTTAAATTGTTGTAATGGTAAGTTTTAGTTAGAGCAACTAAACATATAGCATGGGTTTTATTTAATGTATGTGATTAATTATTTGATGTAATCTTTTATATTAATAAAGGGATCACTGTTTGCATACAAAGTGTCATTTTTGTAATTCTTAATATAACATGGTATACTAACAAAGTAACGGCACTAATGTTGGGTTGGTAGGTACGAGCTCGCACGCACCGTCACATTTCTAGATTTCATAATTCCAAATTAAGAAAAAAAAAATGGTAGGTATTTTAGGAAACTAAGGGACTGAGCTTTACATCGCGCATCGGAAAATGGAACTATTAAACAGTCCATTGATAGGTATTTCCTCACAAATCAAGGGTACTGTGTAGGTAGCAGGAAAAAATACGCATCGAAAATTTATTCGAATTTAAATGTCACTGAATCTTATGTAAGATGACACAAGGTTCATTTCATCTGAACTCGAACACTTTTTAACTCTGGTATAATCATACCTGCTTGAGCCACTGAATACTGATCGACTCGTTAAAAGCGGGTAGGTACTCCACCGTTTTGATTGGTACAATTACATTAAGTTGTTATACTTTATTCAATTCAAATTCTAAGCGGTTGGTGCACCAGTGGTACCTACCTAGTCTTTTATTAATTTGTGATTACAATTTAATCAA
The DNA here is from genome assembly GCA_963457715.1 of Argyresthia albistria. Classification (NCBI taxonomy): domain Eukaryota; kingdom Metazoa; phylum Arthropoda; class Insecta; order Lepidoptera; family Argyresthiidae; genus Argyresthia; species Argyresthia albistria. Next base: position 4,218,992 of record OY735254.1, on the reverse strand, counting down.
TTCCTGTGCTCGTAGCGTATGTAGTGTTAGTTGCCTTTTACGACCGTTGCAACGACTGTAGAAGCTGATTAACCGGAAGATGATTTGCTTAGAAAAGCAAGATTTATGTTATTTTATTTAGCTTAACACCATGATACTGTGTTTGATTTTTCAAGCCATTAACGAAGGTTTTTTAGTCAATTTATTGTGATGGTCAACATACGGCTTTTGTACAAACTTTTGAGACCTATCTACACCTAATTATTTGGAAGAGATTACCCGCGTACTTGATGATCAGATGACGTGTAACCCTTAGATTAGATTATAAAATTACTAGGTAAATTTTTGTATTTTGATTTTTGCATGCACCTACCTACAAAAATCATCTGCTGAAAAGCGAGTGACCACTGCTACACCTATAACCTATACTTTCCTAACTATCTGCCTTGCCTTCAGAGTATTTGAAGGTAATATTCAAAACCATAATAACTACTTGCGTATTATGCACTTAGGCATCGATCGACACCTGGCGTGGGATTAAAGGTGCTTCAATTTTGCAATCCTGTAAGTCGCATACAGAATTGCATGCAGAATTGATGTTCAATAACTATAGCGAAAGCGAGTGCACAAGATTTCCGTTTGTCTGTAGCCAGCGCGACGTGTCTCGCTCGGCACCGTCAACAAGCCAAAAGCAGCTTTTTGCGCCATCGCTATAGCTATTGCCGTACGATTCAAAACCACTTCACTCTCCTTTCATTTGTAGGTACTTATTGAATTTAGTTAAACGCGTATCCAAAGGTATTTTGTTCGGACCTTTGACCCACCAGAGCGTCCACTAACGAAACTAGTCGGAGCATGTTAAAAGGACCATAAATACTATCCAATGAGTTGAGTCGCCTCTAAACTACGGGAAAGTGTTTTTATTAGCAAAAGAAATGTCGTCTATAACACGGAAAATAGCCTATGAAATCTGTCTTCTGAGTGACATATTACATGATACAAATGATTATACGATCCTAACATCAATAAATCAATCTAATAACACTTCTTCGAAAGTTGTCGAACTTCCGAGTCCATACTCTCCTCCGTAACGAAGACTGGCTTGAAATGTTTGATGGTCACCGTCATTGACTTCCCTTTCAGGTCAGATAATTCATCTCATGACAATGACACTGTAAATGCCATGAAGGCAACATATGTATTTTTGTTTGCCTGGATGACATCATACTTTCAGGTTTTGTTATATAGAAGCCTAACCACTGGACCGATTCCAACTTTTTTTTAACAGGACGCAGATAATGGGTCACTCTCTCATCCGCAAAAAGAATTTTGGTAATCGGTTTATAAATATTTATTCATTTCATTCATTAATTTCATATTTGAGGTAAATAACCAAAAAACTTTAAACCTCATAAGTATTTTTTTCCATACTTTCCCATTAAAATAAAAACATTCCGTGAAATTTTTACCTTCAATAAAAACCACATTAGTTTCATTAGTGGACGTGAATTTCGAGGTACCAGGTCAAAAAAGCCCAAATACCTTTGCTAATTTGGCTTTTCAAAAGGAATCGCCTACTTACGTCATTGTAACTGCATACATAAAATTTAAGATCACACTCTCCCACCTAAGCCATCGTCTTTTCAATGTAGGTACAAATAGGATAATTTTGCAGGTTTCTAAGGCCATTAGAGCAACACGGCCTCATACCCAATACTTGCATGAAGTCTCTCTACATAGTAATCTAGGTATATGAATTGGCGGATTCAAGTGAGGGACAGAGCTATGCGCTTCGTCCCTTACTTTACCGCAACAACAATAAACATTGCTACTATAAATCCGCCCAATGTCAGCGATTTTGAGGGTTCCGTAGAGAAACAAGGAACTCTTATAGTTTCGTCAAGTCTGTCTGCCCGTCTGTCCATCTGTCCGTCCGTCCGTATGTCACAGCAACTTTATTCCGTAACTATTAGGACTACACAGTTGAAAGTTAAAATATATTTTGTGAACCGCTTTACGATTTTTATACAAAAATATAAAAAATTAAGCGGGCTCATACCTACATGGAAAACCAAAAAATATTTTTTAGATCAAAGCTATATGTGTGGGGTGTCTATAGATAGGTCTTTAAAATGATGTTGAGGTTTCTTATACCATAAGTATAATCAGTTTTTAAGATATAAAACATTTATTAGAACCTTTTTCATTCATACAAACAAACACTAAAAAAACAAAGTAATTATTTACTGGTGAAGAATGATAGTGATATTTGTGCTAGGTGTATCAGGTGTATTATGATATGATGCTACTACGGACCACTTCATGGGAAAGTCCGACTCGCACTTGGCCACTTTTTATTATTAAATTATGATTTAGTAGGTAATCGCTCTATTTGGCGGTTTGAGATGGTACAAACTCCAACAGTCTTTATTTCCGATATTTACTTATGAGGATAGTGTACTCGCGAGCTTCCATACAAAAAGTGGTAACCTTTCCACCCCATATACCTTGTCCGATTTTTACATTTTTTACATGTTTGGGATACTATGGAAAACTATGCTCGTACTTACATTTTGATTTTTTGAAATAAATTTCCAAGAAATCAAAACATACGAGCATAGTTTTCCATTGTATCTCAAACATGTAAAAAAATTGTGAAAATCGGACAAGGTTTATGGGGTGGAAAACGTTACCGCTTTTTGTATGGAAGCTCGCGAGTACACGATCCTCTTAAGTACCACAAAAACTATAAATATAGGTTGCCAAATAGTTATTATTTTTCATCCTTTTTTTAACAGATCCCCTTCTGTTCTTCTCCTGGCCGAAAAAGAATAATATTTGAATTAAAATTAGGGGAAAATCAGTTTTCATTTCCTTGCAATAGACATTAATTGACGTCTTGATACCTACTATCAAAGTTTGTTTGGGGTGTGTCCTTCTGATAGAGAAGTGTCTTAATTATCACATCAGATTTCTTAGAAGCAACACTGTGAAAAAAACCGTACCTGAGACCACATGTCCCAACACTAAAATCAAAGATGACAACGCATCTATTCCGGATTCCGGTTCCGGTCATTTGTAGTTGTAGGACAATTTTATCCTTGTTTTGTGAATCCAACTCTATTCTAAACTATCTTTTTTGTGAAGTATTTGCAAAATTATGTAATATAATTATTACAATTAGCACATTAAATATTGCGTTCTTTCTTCAATCTATTGTTCTTTTGAAACGAAGTCGAATTTTTATAACGTTCGTTTTGAACAATGTTTTGTTTTGTTATTCAATGGGCAATGGGATGGGCGGGCATGCTATCTCTTTTATCCCAACTAAAAATTTCAGATCAATCTAAAAAAAATCCTCAGTAAAAATCAATTTTGCTCTCCTGCTGTCAGGTAAAATCGGTAAAAGGCTGAGGTAAAAGGTAAAATAGTGGTAAAATACTTCGAGCAACACGTAGGAAAGGCCGCGTTCCTCCAAGCATCCAAGTGTAAAAATATCAGCCTGTAACGTTCCTGTTCATTCAAAAATTCTTTAGTTATTGTTCTGTATGCGCGGTACGGAATGTTTGTTGTTGTGACTTTATTTGTTGGTGATTTGCAATGATCTTGAAATCTTTAATTGCGTCTAGGATCAATGTACTGCACACAATGACTACTAAATACCAACCCTTTTCAAAGATTTTGATTTCATTGAATGCGGTCGAACTAATTTTTAAAGCACCTAACCTCTAAGTGTTACTTGAATTTCGGTTGCTTTGTGCCACCACTTATACAGTCACTGCAACCTCTGATGAATTATACAGTAAAAGTCTGGGTTAGAGTGTAGATAAGGGGGCGCAGGGGCTTCCGCCCCCATAGCGACACTGACCACATCTGCTGATGGAGCAATCTAGGGTGAAAAAGTGTGTTGAAATTGAGCCGCCTGCTGTGAGTTGTGACCCGAGTTGGCCCCTGCAGCAGGTCTGTGAGCTTTAATTTCATACTGACTCTCGACTTAAACAGCCGTCTTTGAATTCAAAAGTGCGAAACATAAACATATTACATAGTGATAATCCATCATTGAGTGAAGAATTGAATAGAATAGAATATTCATTTATTTATTCCATAAATAAAGAGTGAATAAGGCGACAAAACATGCTGATATTGCTCTTTATTCTGCCCCAATATGATAAGACCATTTCTTGATATTAGTGCCTTCTCTTTGCATCATATTCTTCTTGTTTTCAGATCTGAGATATTAGATAATATAAAGAAAAAAGAAGATAAAGACCAGCCTCAATCAGCTGGGTTCCAGCAGCCACCAAACAAGCAGAGTGAGAAGTCTCATCCTCCAGAAACTGTGCATGGCCCTGGCCAGGTGAACCAAAATGTCGGCCAAGCTCAGAAGCAGCTCCCACCCACACCCGGCTCCCAACCACAGCCTGCACCCAAGGATGACAAGGACAAAACTATAAAAGTATCCAACTCCACCACCATAACTGTCATAGAAAACGGCAGAGCTGATTTAAATGGTGATAAGGACAAAGAAGGAAATTTCGGGAAAAACTACTTCACTTTAGAACCCAAAACTGATAAGAAAGATGACTGTAACAAAAACAGTATAACTATAACACGCACCTTGCCGAAACAATCTCCAAATAACTCAAAGGATAATTCTAAGACTGCTACAAAACCTAATAAACGGCCTTTGCAGTTGCTGGAAACACTTGCTGAGAAGGCTGGTATAACATTTGATGATAAGTACGAGGCGGCAAATACTTTATTGGCTTTGGATAAGCAGAACAGTGCATACCGGCGGCCTCAGGAGCTGAAGCAGCCCAAGCCTGAGCCAGAGACCCACAGCCAGGAGGAATTTCGTTATCGAGCACAGAAGGAAGAAGATGATAAGCTTCAGGTAAGATAGATATTTATTTGCTAGCTTGTTCTTTCCTGAATATTTTGTTACAAAATAGAAAGAGATGTGTATATGACCACAGTTACAGTTTCGCTAAATACAAATCTAAACAAGATTGGCCGAATTGGCCAGGCTCACACGCGGGTAGAACTGTCATTTTCTTTAGAAGCCAGTCAGCTGCACTGACGAGAAGTTATTAACATAATAGCTAAACAGTATGTTCGAATAAATGCTGGCAGAATAAAAATAACCGGCCAAGTGCGAGTCGGACTCGCGCACGAAGGGTTCCGTACCATTATCTATAAAAAACCGCAAAAAAAAAACATTTTGTATGGAAGCCCCTCCTAAATATTAATCTAATTGAAATTTAATTACTTATTTTTTAAGTGAATAATTAACTTGAATATATTGTGAACATTTTAAGCGTCTACCTGCTACCATTGTCAATATCGAGCAAAAATGAGCAAAAAAATCACGTTTGTTGTATGGGAGCCCCCCTTAATATTAAATTTCTTTGGTTTTTTAGTATTTGTTGTTATAGCAGCAACAGAAATACATCATCTGTGAAAATTTCAACTGTCTAGCTACCATGGTTTATGAGATACAGCCTGGTGACAGACAGACAGACAGCGAAGTCTCAGTAATAGGGTCCCGTTTGGCACCCTTCGGGTACGGAACCCTAGGAATATTACAACGAAACACTTGTGTACTTTAATTTGAACCCTTTACAAACATCTGATTAAAATTGTATGTGTACTATAGAACCAAGGGGATTGAATCATAATATTGAAACCACCACTAGATCCAGCAGCAGATAATCCAGCAGCAGCAGCAGCAGTTGCAACAACTGCAGCAGCAACAGCAGCTCCAACAACTGCAGCATCTGCAGCAACAACAACTACAACAGCAACAGTTACAGCAACAGCAGTTGCAGAGGCAACAGCAGCAGGCCATCCAACAGCACATTAAGAATCATCAGGATCAACAGGAGTTGGTGAGTTGATACAGTCAATTAAATAAAATCAAAATGTATTTAATTTCTGTAGATATTCACAAATATACCTACTTAGAGCACATATTATTTTTAACCGACTTCCAAAAGGAGGAGGTTTACAATTCGTCGGGATGTTTGTTTTTTTTATTATTATTTTTTTATGCATGTGCCTCGATAGCGCCTAAACGGATGGACCGATTTAGAAAATTATTTTTTTGTTTGAAAGGGTTTACCTTCCCATTGGTCCCATTGACACCAGGTCAGGATCTGATGATGAGATCCTGGAGAAATCGAGGGAACTCTTCAAATATTATAGGCAGACCTATAGTGATTTTTGTGTTTTTCATAATAACTCGTGCAAATGCACATGGTAAGCATAATATTGTGATGCGGAACTGCTGATGAAGACCACATATGGCCACCAGATCTGCTCAATACTAGGTACAAATACAATGCGTGGCTGACGGGCAGGCAACGCATAGCCTAAACCGGTGGACCTAGAGCCATGAAACTATGTACAGGGGTTCCTTAGTAGCGTGGGGTAGCACTGATATGGGATTTGACAAAATTAATTCCCCAAGGGGGGGGGGGGGATAAGGGGTTACAGTTTGTATTAAACTCAATCTAATCAAATAGGGTTTGTGGAAGTCGGTTTTTTCTAAAGTTTACTTTTTGTTTCAATTATTTGGCTCTTCTGTATGTTGGACCACACTGTGGGAGAAGAAGGGTGTGTCCCTGCCCGAAAAGTCACATATTCATATTGTTTATTGCATAGTAACTTAATAATAAAACTTTAATAACATGTTACAGTGTCAATGTAGGCCATGCAGTGAATATTTTGCAAGACAAGGCAGGCATCGTATTGTATTGACGCGCGAGTTTGCGCTGCCTTGCAATGATCTGTGTAACCTGTGTCGCCTGCGTTTCAGTAACGCCCTAACTTGAAAGTGTCGACACATTACGCGGATGCTGATTGCTGTCTTAACTGGTTAGCCAACAAATCTTATAAAACAATAGTTCGCCATGGTTCGGTCGTCGTCGTTCGGTTCGGAAAAAAATAAATGATACCTTTGAGAAAAAGAACTATTGTGCTGCAGTCTTCCTGGACATATCGCAGGCTTTTGATCGCGTCTGGCATCAAGGCCTACTAACTAAAATCAAGACATCTCTACCAAGTAGTTATTATCTGTTCCTGAACTCTTACCTAGAAGACAGACACTTCTTTGTCAAACAGCGAGATGAAATCACTAAGTTGCGACATATAAAAGCAGGAGTCCCACAGGGAAGTGTTCTGGGTCCAATCCTATATCTGCTCTACACAGCGGACTTACCGCTGAACGAAGAAGTCCTTACGGGAACATTTGCGGACGATACAGCTATACTGGCAACAGACTCCTGTCCAAAAAATGCCTCGAACAAACTGCAGACTAGTCTTGACCAAATCTCTGTGTGGCTTAAAGACTGGAGAATTCTAGCTAACGGAACCAAATCAGTTCAAGTAACTTTTACTACACGTAAAGATACCTGTCCACCAGTAACGCTGAACAATGTGGAAGTACCTCAAGCGGAGTCCTGCAGATATCTAGGTATATACCTAGACAGACGCCTCACATGGAGAACCCACATATTCACCAAACGCAAAGCTCTAGGACAAAAACTACATAGTTTGTACTGGATGATGAATAAAAAATCACAAGTTTCCCTGGAAAGCAAACTACTTCTATACAAATGTGTCTTGAAGCCGATATGGACCTACGGCCTGCAACTTTGGGGAACAGCCGCCAAATCTAACATAGCAATTCTGCAAAGGTTCCAGTCAAAAACTCTGCGAATGATAGTTAATGCCCCGTGGTACATCACAAATGAGAACATCCACAAAGACTTGAGGATTCCCACAGTGCAGGAAGAAATCATATCCAGCCTTAAAAGATACAAAACTAGATTGGAAGAGCACCCAAATGTATTGGCTTCAAACCTGATGGCAGAGACATCAACATTTAAGAGACTAAAAAGAAAAGCTCCACAAGACCTGATCTAGCCACATAAAATTAAAATAACCCAGGATGGGACACTGGTTCCATGCCTACAAGTCTGTCCATATTTAACAAAACAAAACTACTGATAAATATCCCAGATGACAGATCGCAGTAAAAGTGGACGTTAAAAAAAAAAAAAAAAATGGTTCGGTCGTTCGAGCGGTGTGCTTCTGACAGAGAAGGGGTTAACTAATACAGATGTATCTCACTTAAAGTTGTTTTGTAGTCAGGTTATATTTTTATTTATTTATTACGAACCTACTATGTCCCACTGCTGGGCGAAGGCCTCTCTTCCACTCTATCCAATGTTGTTCAATAGATGTATCCAGCATCTTAACCATTTTTGTCTTCCTCCAGTTGCAGAAACAGTACGTTCAGCAGCAGCATCAGCAACAGCAGCAACAACAGCAACAACAACAACAGCAGCAGCAGCAACAACAGCAGCAACAACAGCAGCAACAACAGCAGCAACAACAGCAGCAGCAACAGAAACAGGAGTTGCAACCAGTGCAGCAACAGCAGGAATTGCAGCAACAGAAGTTTTTGCAGGTTAACCCACATTCATGTCGCTATATTGCTCCTACGACCCTAGATTGCCCCCGGCAGGTGTGGCAGAAGCCCGCTTAATTAAACGTCACCTTGTTTCCGAAACGTAAATTTGTGTTGACATTGACAACTAGTCAAACTCTTGTTAAACTATCTATCCAGCCTCCAGTTGAGTAAAGGCCTCCCCTTCATTACGCCATTTGTTGCGGACCTGGGTCAGCCTTGTCCACCGTTGTCGGGCACTTTTGGCAATGTCATCCGACCATCGGGCGGGTGGTGTGCCTCTCGGTCGACGCACATCCCTGGGCCTCCATTCTGTCATTCTGTCACCGCCTTGGTCCATCTGCCGTCGTTCTTCCTAGCCAAGCGTCCCTGTCCCGCCCATCTCCTCTTTAACCTTGCAACCCACATCTACGACCTTGGTACAGCGTCGTAACTCGACGTTGGGTGTCTGGTCGAGAACGCAGATTCCGAGCTTGTAAACTTTCATCCAATCACGTGCCTCTATTTTGAGTTCGTCATCGATTGATCGCCTGTTCAATTTGACCACTCTTACAGAAACTGGGGGTAAATGTCTCCAAGGTAATCAAATAAATCTAGGAAAAAGTCTGAAGTTGAAGCATTATGTACAAAATGGCTTAACAATCTCAGAAATGTTATTTCCAGCAGTTGTATTTTACAAAGTCAATTTGTGCAAAAAAGACAGCATTTGATGCCACACATGACGTCACTTTATGCTATTTCATAGAACCCATGAACAGAAGTACTGTTTTATGTAGACTGGCAGAACACAAGCTGAATGTGTGTAATGTGACAGGTGTCGCACGGGCAAGGCGTTCAGCACACTCAGCACATCAACGTGCCCGGCATCGGCGAGATCAATCTCTCGTTTCTGACGCCGCAGACCTCTGCTGCGGATAAGAAGGGCGACGGGAAGCCGCAGACGGTGAGGCATGCAGATTTATGGCCGAATGCACCAACAACTCCTATCTTTTAGGGTACACTTTATTTCCTTACAAAAGCAAAGCAAACAACCTCTAAGTGCGGTTGTTTGCTTTGACCTAAGCTTAAGGGATATCAAGGCTACTAGGGAACCCCTAAATTTAAGTGGCGGGCCTTGGAAACGATCGCTAGACAGCTAAGAAAAAGAGCTAAGTGTCCCCTAACTGTTGGTGAAATCGGGCATTAGTTATTTATTCGTATAGCAGAAGTCGTTTAGTCACTCTTAGAGTCACACACAGCCACAAAACGCCACCACCGGCATATTTCCTGTAGTTTGCCTACATTTATATGGTCTCCCCGCACATTGTGGCCGCCACACGCTACAAATCGTCGCTGCTTGCTTGTTGTGGCCTGCACCGGCCACAAAACGCTGCCACAATGCCACATTAAATAATTAGCAGCCACCGACCGCAAGTGTCGACCACCGGCCGACGACGATTGAGACGATTGAGATCCACAAAGAAGTTACAGCCTGTATGTAATTGTTACGAGGTCCTCCTAAACGGGCCAGATTTTGCTGCATTATGTGGCCGGCAACTATTGGTCTCCCTCTTACTCACATGTTAGAGACAGACACCAATAGTTGCCGGCCACATATTGCAGCAAAACATGGCTCGTTAAGAAGCCCCTGTAATTTAATCAATCTCGTATCTACAGCTGGACAACCAAGGGCAAGGGCAGGTGTTGCACGGCCAGATGAGCATGTCGCAGCACGACGGACAACACCACCAGACGGTCACCGTGTCGTCCATGCCGAGCACCATGCATCAGGTGGGTGACTACACTCGGTGGAGAGCCACCTAGAGGATAGTGTACGCGTGACCTTCCATACAAACAGCGATATCGTTTACCACCCCTTAAACCTTGTCCTTTATTCACCATTTTTTTTACATGTTTGAGATACTACTATTTTTTTGAAATAATGTATATTTTGGGAAATATAAGAACTTAACCTGCCCCCCTAGACAAAGTTAAACCCTAACTCTAGCGAAATGAAACGATAACTTTAATGTATGTGATTTGTCATTTGGCATCGCTAAGGTGACGTCACCTAGCAAATTCAAATGTCAAATCGCATACATAAAAAGTTATCGTTTCGTTTCGCTAGCGTTAGCGTTTAACTTTGTCTAGGGGGGCTGGTACCTATAAAATATAAATCCCCATATTTCCTAAAACTTACATTATTAAAAAAAAACTAAACGTACGGGCACAGTTTTCCATGATATCTGAAACTGCTTGGCTACCGTCGCCATGGCGATCAATGAGGCAGAGTCCTAAGTGCCACTGGCTACGTGAGTTGACGGTAAGCTCGTATTATGGACAACTCCATGAAAAGGGGACAAAAAATAATTTTTGAAATCGGTTCATTTTTAGTATCAGTTTCGATGTAAAACATGATAAAAAAACATACAACCGAATTGAGAACCCCCTTTTTTGAAGTCGGTTAAAAAGTTGTCTAAATGGCCTAGCAGAGTGAATGGTCGGTGACTTGGTCCTAGGCGGGCGCGGCGGCGGGGCGGGGCCATATAGCCACACCCGCCTTAGTCACTACATTATATTTCGCGGCCGCCGTCGCCACCGCGCAATCCCCTCATGAAGCCATACGTGTATCAAGCATAACATCCGTTCCACACAGGTGCAGCAATCCCCCGCGGCGGCAGGCGGGGTCCAGCAGGGCGCGGGGGGGACGCTGGCGACCATGCCGCCGCTGCAGACCCTGCCGCAGCACCAGCATCCTCAGCACCAGCAGCACCAGCAGCAGATCAGGTGAGGCTCCCGTGAGGCAGGCTGCTGGCTCGCTTGCCGCAGCGGCAATCTAGGGCGAAAGAGCGCGTCAAAGTGGAAACGCCTACTATTTGTGAGTGACTTTTACTGCTGTAGGGGTCATAAAATGCTATGCACATCAGGTGACTGCTATACACGGTGTAACAGAAAGGTGTAGTCATGTTTTAGGGGGTTGTTAGGGACATCATTCTGAGCAACTTTCACTATGAAACCGATTTGTTCGTAGTAAAAGTTGTTCAGAATGGTCTCCCTAACAACCCCCTAAAATATGACTACACTCTTCTGTTACACCCTGTATATGTGTAACTCAGATATCTGATACTCCACTACAGTGGCGAGTCGCGTACGGGTATGGCTTGGCAGTGTCTATAGTAAGAGCGCGAAATTGTTGTTTGTAGCGCGCGCGGCGCGTCTGGGCACCGACAAGTCAAAACAAGTTTTTTTTTTGCGCCCTCGCTATTAGCCACTGGCACGCACGCAATTTCGTACGCGATTCCAGGGCCAGGTATGGCATGGCAGTGGCTATCCCTAACTAACTACATTCCCCTTCAACATGACCAAAATACAATCTTACGCGATCAATTCCCGCCCCTATTCCAGCACAGAGTGGGGCCACGGTCGCGTGCAGGTGATCCAGCAGCCGCTCCAGAACAACACGTATCTGCAACAGCTGTACAATCCGCAGGGACCGCTGCTGATGCCGGGGAACATTCAGCTGCATCCGGGGCTCAACTCGCAGCAGATACAGGTCAGCTGGATAGCGCCTTGTGCGAAATGGCGGCTGTTTTGTTAATAGTCTATATTTCCAAAATACAGGGATAGCGTCCTAAAATGGCGGCAGCATTATTAATAGCCTGTATTATTAACCGATTTGAACAGAGCAACATTTTTTACTTGTACATACAAATTAGCTAACCTCCCGGGCAATAACGGGTGCAGGAATGAAAAATAAAGTTGCTCGGATGAAATCGGTATCTTAGTAAAAGTGTCATGTCCCTGACAACCCCTTAAAATATGACTACACCTTTCCGTTACACCCAGCAGTTCTGGTTGTGATCCCTCAGCTCGTCATTCCGTTTTCTAGGGCGGCCTCGCCCTCGCTCCGCGTTGGGACCCAGAGTGTCATTTGTCTGGCCCATCGGTCTGTTTGCCCACTTAGGTAGCCGGACCTCTTTGGTCCTTGTTTTAGAGCGCAACTCAGTGTTCGGTCTAGCGGCTGCATTATCGAAGGTTTTTAGGGTTCCGTACCCGAAGGGTGCCAAACGGGACCCTATTACTGAGACTTCGCTGTCCGTCCGTCCGTCCGTCCGTCCGTCCGTCTGTCACCGGGTCCGCCTGCACGAACCGTAATAGCTAGAAAGCTGAAATTTTCACAGAATGTGTATATCTGTTGCCGCACCAACCACAAATACTGAAATACGAGAGATATTACAAATTGAAAGTGGTCTCGGTACAAGATACGTCTTCACAACACGCTTGAAAAGTTTATACCAAGGCCATTTTGTTTTGGTAGGTAAGCCTTCTTTTAATGAAACTAAATTTAAATGATATGGCAATGTCGTCCCCGGACTTCTACAAAGACTTTAAATATTAATTGATGAATTACGACGTCTCTATTTAGTCTGTAGAACTTTTAGAAAATAATTATAAAATTAATAGTTTTTAATTACTTTTGTTTTCATACAAATCTCAGAGCTCAGAAATTATTTTTTTCCTTTTGGCCACTTCAAGTTTGGCTGCCAGTGATGTTTTAATTAAATACTCTTTGGTGCGTTGAAATGATGTTTTGCAGTCTGCATGACATTGACATAATGAGTGAGTGAACCTCATTGTACGGAAATTGTAGATGGGTGTCTCACGTTTTCCAGTAGGAGTAGGTTGTAGACAGTGCTGCTTACGGCGGCGTTTAGTAGGTACTAAAGGCCCTAAAAGCGCGGCAAGCTTTGAATCAATTCAAATGTTATTTTTCAACTAGCTACAAAGTTATTCTGACATAAGATGATAATTTGAACAAAACTTTTTGGGTATTTCATGAAAAATACAGTTACAGATCACACATATACAGGGTGGAAAAAACGAATGGGCCCTGGAGGGAAAGTACCTTAAAATCTCAAGATATCCGTCCATCCGTCGGTCTGTCACCAGGCCGTATCTCATGAACCGTGGTAGCTAGACAGTTGATATTTTCACAGATGACGTATTTCTGTTCCCGCTATAACAACAAATACTAAAAACAAAATAAATTTAATATAAAGGGGGCTCCCATACAATTAACGTGTTTTTTTGCGGTTTTTTTAACCGACTTCCTAAAGGAGGAGGTTTACAATTCGTCCGGATGTTTGTTTTTTTTTTATTTTATTTTTATGTATGTGCCTCGATAGCGCCTAAACGGATGGACCGATTTGGAAAATTAGACCGATTAGACCTATAGTGATTTTTGTGTTTTTCATAATAACTCGTGCAAATGCACATGGTAAGCATAATATTGTGATGCGGAACTGCTGATGAAGACCACATATGGCCACCAGATCTGCTCAATACTAGGTACAAATACAATGCGTGGCTGACGGGCAGGCAACGCATAGCCTAAACCGATGGACCTAGAGCCATGAAACTTTGTACAGGGGTTCCTTAGTAGCGTGGGGTAGCACTGATATGGGATTTGACAAAATTAATTCCCCTGGGGGGGGGGATAAGAGGTTACAGTTTGTATTAAACTCAATCTAATCAAATAGGGTTTGTGGAAGTCGGTTTTTTCTATAGTTTACTTTTTGTTTCAATTATATAGATAATGGTACGGAACCCTTCGTGCGCGAGTCTGACTCGCACTTGGCCGGTTTTATTTAGGGTTCCTGAGACTTCGTTGTCCGTTCGTCCGTCCGTCTGTCTGTCACCAGGCTGTATCTCATGAACCGTGGTAGCTAGACAGTTGAAATTTTCACAGATGATGTATTTCTGTTGCCGCTATAACAACAAATACTAAAAATCAAAAGAAATTTAATATTAAGGGGGGCTCCCATACAACAAACGTGATTTTTTTTTGCTCATTTTTGCTCGATATTGATAATGGTAGCAGGTAGACGCTTAAAATGTTCACAATATATTGAGTATATTAATTTATTTAAAATATAAGTAATTAAATTAAAATTAAATAAATATTTAGGGGGGGCTCCCATACAACATGTTTTTTTTTTTGCGGTTTTTTATAGATAATGGTACGGAACCCTTCGTGCGCGAGTCCGACTCGCACTTGGCCGGTTATTAAGTTTAGCTTAACTTGGAGAAACCTGCGGAGGTCGCTGGCGCTAGCCCTCAATATCGCGTTCATTATTTTAAAGCCTACTTGGTTTTACTATAGCACAGAAGAGATAATAGTACTCCGTACAGAACGGCCACTCCCTTCCCCGCGCTGATTCAGATACCGCACCCCACCCCTGGCGTCTAGGAACTGGTTGAAATATCAATAGACGCGGTTGAACGCCTGACGAGTGACCGCGCGTATACGGTGAATAATAACCGGTAATATAATATGGTGAAGTTTTGTGCATTATTTGTGTGTCTGTCGTCAACTAGAAACAGCAAAGACAGGAGATTCTTTCGGTTCCCGACTGATGAAAGAAGGTAAGCAACAGCAACTCTATTGTTGTTCTTTTGAGAAATAAAAATTCTAATACCTTAACTCCCGGAATGTAACTTGGTCAGCGTTTGCTGTGTGTCACGCTCTCTCACAAGGACAGACTTTGTGCGAGACAGAGACAGAGTTATATGTTTGTAGTACTTACTAGCTACTGACTACGATAATTGATAATAAGTCAGTGTCGTAATATTTTATTTTTAACCGACTTCAAAAAAGGAGAGGTTCTCTAAAGGTTCTCTTTCATATTTTATTTTCTAAGATACCTAACCTTTCGTAATACATAATTATCAATTAAGTACATTTATTATAGATTCATTTCGTGCTATTCGTTGTTGGTGCGATTCAACAACGCGAACGAAGCACTTCGAGTTGAAAAGTAGGTAGTAGGTGGGTCAATCAACTATTTAACCACACTTTGCTGTCCCCGACCATTTATTATTAAAATACGCTAAATGGTTAAATTTACACATTTGACGAATATAACAATAGTATCTAAGCTAGCAGGCACTAGGTAGGGGAACTTGATTACGTTCTCGAAGATCTTCGTTTGTGTTTTTTTTTTGCTCGCATGGCGCGGTATGGTGTCCTTTGATAGTGCCGTTGAGCTGCTAGTCCTCGAAGAACTTTCAGAGGGAGTGCGTGCGTTGATAGAAAAGTGTGGGTTAAGTTGATTGACCCAGGTACGCACGCACTAACTTTGTCGAGGCGACGGCGCGCCATTAGCTGGGTCCACATACAGCGAGCTTCGGCCGGGTCTCGCTCGAACCCTGTAGTGGTTTGGTTGTTTTGAATCTCTCAGAGACTAGGTACCTACTTAACATAAAATTCGAATATTGTACAATCCTAACGATGTTTTTACATAGGTAGGTACGAGTACCTACCTACAGTTCACGCCAAGTGTCTGTCTCTTACCTACTTCAGAATAAGTAATAGTAGGTAACAACAACATAACATAGCTTCACGCCTTTTCCCATAAGAGGTGGCAAAGGCACTGTGCCCACTTAAAATAATTCAAAAGTGAGTTCGAAAATGGAATCTATGGCGACCGCATAAGAGCTGTCGGACTTAATATTGTCCAGTAATTTTAGTGAGTGTAACCTAGAGAATCGGCCACATTGTCAAGTTATTTTAGTGTGTGTCTCCTAGAGAATAGGCTCCATTACCTACCTATTTTGTTATTTATTGATTGCAGATAGAATACATTTTAGTGTCAGTCTCTAAATAATCTAAATAATTGATTATTACTTACATCGCATTTAGTGTAAGCAATATTTATTTAGTTACCTACCTATCTTTTCATTGCTAAATAAATAATAACTACCTATTACAATATATATTTTTATTTCAATGAGAACCCGACTAGGTACCTGTTTAAACGGCAGCGCCCCTACAAAGTCACTTCATATTACTTCATAATAATGCAAACGCTTGTGTTCGGGTCGCGCCGTCGTCTTTCGGTTCGCCCGACGCAAATCGCTGCATTTGCCGCGCTACCAGCCCTAGCAATATTTACGCACACATTTGCACGTGTACAAACATCATTTGGTCATGTAGTAGTAACAGGTGATTATTTTACGAGCGTTCTATGGAGTGTCCGAGGTGTGACTATAGATACTTCTGTATTGCACTGTACTGCTCACTCACAGAGTGAGCAACAAAACAAACGGACGATCGCGCGCCTGCGTCGAACACGTGGCCAAGTTCAAGGACAGCCACATCAAACATGATCAATAAACTGCATGACATTTACCTCCATTAGCACTGCATCGCTCGTTACGCTATACATGTCATCCGCATCTTCCCGCAAGAAAGAAATCTCTGCGCATAGTCTTAAATTATTAATTTCCGGCAGTCTAACAAATCGGGTTAGTTGTGGTATTGTTTAGTGTTGGTTCCTAGGCGTCATTGTCAAGTTTTAGTGAGCTTTGTTGGTTGTCAACACAGATATATAGGTCACGTGCAGAAGTTGGAAAATACCTGCGGATGTGAACAACTATGCTTAAAGCTATTACCGGACCTAAGTATATGCTATGCATATGTCGCCGTAAAATTGTAGAAACCGTAAGATTACAATCTAACGGGAAAAAATCGTTAGATTATAATCTGTCGATAAATAGTGAACAAGATCGACAGGGTTTATTAGCATTTATGCTTTTTTTGTTAACCTAACACGAAGGATAAACGGGGATTTGCTTCGCTCACCCCCTTTATCATTCACCTACCCTGACCCAGCACTTGGCCCAGACATTCAGCAATTCAGCTTATCAACTAACGCGTTTCATTGTGAGAAGTGCGGTGCAGTTTACAATTTATCGGCAGATTACAATCTGACGAATTAAAAGTCGTTAGATTGTTATCTAGCGGGTTTCACAATTTTACGGTGACACATATATTACTCTCACACTGTGCAATCCCGAAGGCGTTAATATAGAGCCGTGTCCGGTGCGACATGTTTTCGTATTTTCTAACACTAACATAGTTTTGCTTGAAGGCCACAAAACAATGTTAGGGTGTTAGAAAACATGAAAACATGTCGCAACAAACAAACCGAAAGTTCGCCGAAACCAAAACCGAACGAAAGTCTCTACTAAAATGACAGCTTGGAATCTGATTGCCAGATGTTCTGTCCACAAACTCACTAGTTTGGATGTTGTGACGCCTTATAATCGCCATATAAATTATATCTTACTGCGTACTACATAAGGGTTGTATGTTCTTAGGTGATAGCGGCAGGAAAGCCCTTCCAAGGCAACCAACTGGCGCCGCATATGATCACCACGCAAGGGAAACAGGTCCTACAAGGGCAGCCTGGTAAGTTGACGACTTGGATCACACGAGCTATTCTTCAAACGCCAGGATACATTTTAGTGTAACTTCAACTCTAATCAAATCAAATAAGTTTATTTGCATGATTTTTGGTAACTATATTGGATCTTAATTGTATACATTTTCATCGCACAAATCTGCCTTTTCAGGCGTACAAATATTGATTATAATAAATTAATTTTAAGTCATCACGTTATTAAATTAAATTAAATAGTTTTAGCATTTTATCAGAAAAACACATAATTCACACTTCAATGTCATAAGCAAGTAAGTTATAGTTCTATAAATAATTTGTATTTAGGTACACTACTACTGTAATTTAACAATTTGAATTATAAGTTGATAATAGTTTAGATAAACATCATCACAAATTAATAGAGACCGCTACGACCATAGCGTATAATTCAGTTGGTTTCTACAGTACTGGAACGATATGGGATTTCGACCGATTCGTCGCTGAAGTCTCACCATACTGACGTCACAACAACCCCGTACATATTCACTGCCGGAACCTACACTTTTGACTAGTAATCAAATCACATACAGTACGGGGCCTTTGTGTTGGCACGTCCCGACAGTCGGGACCCGAGGTGCCACGAGTGTGATACTCGGCGTTTGACTTAGCAAGAGAGAGCGAGACGAGACCCGACGTCAAAACAAAGGCCATGTACTGTACTTTATATATCACATTACCTAACACCTGCCATTTAAAAAAAAGCTTCTGAAGCTATAGTTCGGGCTGCATAAATTGTTTCCATTTCTTACTATAGCAACACTATTTACACATTAGTATTACTTTGCAAAACGGCTTGGGCACTCGGAACATTATTGTTCTGAGTTTGGGCACCAGCGGCGCGGGTCGAAAGCGGGCGGTTGTCAATGCTGTCAAATGGACAGTCTTCCGACGATGTTTTGGTCGATGAGTTTACGGGGGGGCGCCAGTCCTACGCAAGTTAATGCAATGAACCTGTCATCAACATCGACCTTTCAGTCTTCATTGGTCATTGGTCGTCAAGCGTTAGTACCACCTGTGACCGTGCGCCAAAAGATAGTTGGAAAGCTGTTTATACAAATGGCACTGACACTGAATCAGCTCGGGCCTCTTTTGAAGGCGGGCCCTAGGCAATCAGAACTTAGAATTTCATCCTTAACTTATTTTTAGAGGAAATTTAATAATAATAAAAAAAGGTTAAAGCCAAGCAAGTCCAACTGAGAAACATACTGTGCCATTTTTATAATGATTAGATAAATAATAAGAACACAAATACAGATGCGGTGCGAAATTGTAAAATAAAACATTGTGACACACAGATTTTCTCGTAACTTCAGGAGACTTTTCTATCGAGCAAAATTAATAAAATTACATTTATGGGAAAGCAAAGTCACGCTGACACTCGTGATAAACAAGCTAGTGAAAAAACGTACAGCAATAATACTCATCATTCCGAGCGATTTGTGTTTTGCAAAAGGCTGTTTTTGCTTAGGGCGCCGTCTTAAGCCGCTCCGTCCGCTTGGCTTCATGAAGTTTCTTGTATTTGAGAGTCCGCTACCGGCCGGTGGTGGGGCGAAGCTTTTAGCGAATCACAGCTAATTACATGCTTCATACGAGCCGCGAGCCTTTAGAATTATCTTGAATTAGCTCTATTAACTATCGGAAATCATCTCGAAAAGTCGAAACCTGATCTAAATACGGTTGAGCTTGTTACTGTAAATTCGGTCAGGTGACTATAACCACAGGATGCTCATCCCATACAAATTAGAATTAGTAGCCCTTCGTAAAAAAGAGATGGCGTGAGGAGTAAGATTTGTACTTTAAAAGCCATGGTTTCAGTTAACATACTTCTAGGTGGCGCTAATCTTAGAATAAATCCTATATATCTTAGCGCCATCTCGTGGTATTTGCAATTTTTCGTTGGTGCTGCACCAAGCGATAATGGCCTCGAACTAAAGAAGCTTCCGTAGCATCTCAGTTTACGCCGGTGTCATATTTTGTTCTAGGTGGTCTATCTGTATTAGTATAATTTTATAGTATCTGTGCTATAACTACCGAAACAGGCACAGTTCTGTACATACAAACAATTTATTTGTCTTCTTGATATAAGTTTAATGGCGTTTATTATATTATTTATCTGGCTCTATTAACACGCTATAGCGAATTAACACTGGTGTAGCCCTCATTGCCATTTGCTGAAAGATTTCAACACTATTTAGGTTCTTAGTGACTTTTTCAGGTCTCTCAACATACCAGGAACAAGGTTTATAACATCGGAATTCTTGCATTTACATTTGAGTTTCGTGTCATGTGGATGTATTGTTAATACTTTGACTGGATTATTTATTTAATTTTTCTGTAAGATCGTTTGGAAAGCGATATTTTGTTTAACGAGCTTTCAAATAAGGTTGATAATTTGGCTGCCGGCATATACGACACTGCTTTGCAGAGCTGTATCACCACAAGGCTTTTTCATAGCTTCACCTAAAATTATTTAACTACAAAATCAGTCGATATTAATAAGATACTTGACGTGTTATAATACAAATCGGTCAAGTGCGAGTAGGACTCGCAAACGAAGGGCTCCGTTCCAAAAGGACAGTGGAGGCTGGGTAATCTGAGTAAGGGTCCGTGTGGCACTAAAATTTACTGTATTCACAGTTAGAAACGATAAGTTTGCTATAAATAGTACCTACTTGTTGTGTTTTTAAAATATACCTGGTTATATTATTTCACGTCAAATATCTATAAGTTCAGTATTATTATAACTGAAATATTTTGGTACATTGTAACCATTTTAAGCTGACCCCAAGGCGCCACAAGCACATATGGCCCGGACACTGGCATCAAAATGAAGGCTATAGTTATAAACCATTTATATCAAAAATCATTTTACCTGCACTTGGCTGAAGGGCGTAATCGCTGGGCCCCGCGTCTCGTGTGAAACTCGCACTAGCAATAGTGTCTCGATTGCTCCCAAGCACAAACGAGACATTCTTCGATGCGGTCTTTTCCCGAGCAAGACAGTTACTTTGAGTTTCCGTAAAGTTTTAAGTTGTAGGCTGTGAATTTCGGGCCTAGATCTTATGTGCTTTTGGCGTGAACAGGTTGTAATGTAATCGTTTGATTCTGGTCTCTTCATTGTTATTTTAATGTTGTCATGTTATTGTCCGCTCCGCTGTATGTTTTGTCCGTCTCGCCCCGTTTCCCTACACTGAGATTGCCGACATGTCTGCAAAACTTAGCCCTGTATTTTGGCAGATAAAATACTTTTATCCGGACGACAATATTCACAGAACAAATATAAAATTATATCCAACTATTTTAATATTCAAGGACTATGACTCACATTATTACGTATAGATGATGGACAGTCAGCATCGGATATATGTATATGAGCAAAATGAATCTAATAATTATATGTATTGTACACATGGGTCTACTCCTGCTCAGCAATCCACCTGTCTCATCCCTATTTGGTTTGCTGGAAGAGATCTCTTATTAGAGATAAGCTCGCCTTTGTACACGTTTTCTATGTTTTTTACTGTCCTATGTAACTTTTTGTGTGCAATAAAGAAATTATGAAATTATGAATCTAGACATCCACAGAAACATAGACACAGCAAAAGTGTAAAACTTATGTCAACAATAACCATTATAATATCTGACGCAGACTGTATTGCCCGTTCGCTGTAGGTTTGCCGGTGCGTGGGAGGAAATTCCTCCCACGCACCGGCAAACCTACAGCGAACGGGTAATATATATAATGACGAATGTCATAGAATAGTCACGCAATGGAGTGTTGGATTACTGGCTTTCCAACGTACCTGCTGTGCTATCTCATACGAGAAAAGATGGGGCTTTATCGAGTAGGGTGAGATTACATTCTGTACCCAACCCACTTAGAATTCTCGCGCCATTCTCACGCCGCAGAAACACTATCGTGATGTCGTCCGGATAGTAGGTTGTATCATTTTCGTCGAGAGACGGGAGCTTATAGGTATGGCCTCGTCCAGAGTGGCGAGTCGCGTACGAGTATGGCTTGGCAGTGACTATAGCGACAGCGCTAAATTATTTGTTTGAAGCGCGCGCGGGCGCGTTTCGGCACCGTCGCCAAGTCAAAACAAGTTTTATTGCGCCCTCGCTATTAGCCACCGGCACGCAAGTCCGTCCGCGACTCCCGGGCCAGAGTGAGGGGCTTGCGCGGTGGCGACGGCGGACGCGAAATATCAAACCATAACAGTCCATAGTGACTGAAGTGCGGCCCCGCCGCTGCGCAGGCCTTGCGCTCAAGTCACAGCGCATTCCCTCTAGACGAGCACTATGGCTCATTGACCATCTCCCCCCCAGCCCCGTTCCCCGGGTATACGACGATCCCCACCACGCAGAACCAGACGTTCGTGTTCAGTCCGCTGGGCGTCATCAACTCGCAGCCCAGCATTCTGCCAGCTCATTCCCAGTCCAGCGTCGCGATCAGCCAACAGCAGAAGCCAGCTGAGATGCATAAGGTATGTAAGATTGCTCTAGACAATAATTGAAACAAAAAGTAAAACTTAAAAAAGCCGACTTCTACAAACCCTGTTTGATTAGAAACCAATGTAAAATGCTTTTTGAGTTACAAACTGTAACCCCCTATTCCCCCCCCCCCCCCCCGCAATAATTTCGTCAAATCTCATCTCAGTGCTACCCTACGCTACATAAGGAACCCCTGTACAAAGTTTCATGGCTCTAGGTCCACCGGTTAGGCTATGCGTTGTCCGTCAGCCACGCATAGTAGATTGTATTTGTACCTAGTATTGAGCAGTTCTGGTGGCCATGTGTGGTCTTCATCATCAGTTCCGCATCACAATATTATGCTTATTATATTATTATTACTTTCCATGAGCAAATGCACAAGCTATTATGAAAAACACAAAATCACTATAGGTCTGCCTATAATATTTGAAGAGTTCCCTCGATTTCTCCAGGATCCCATCATCAGATCCTGACCTGCTGGTGTCAATGGGACCAATTGGACAGTAAACCCCTTCAAACAATAAAATAATTTTCCAAATCGGTCCATCCGTCTAGGAGCAATCGGTGTACATACATAAAAATTAAAAATATGCCGACGAATTGTAAACCTCCACCTTTTTTAAGTCGGTTAAAAAGATGCTTCAACCAATTTAAAAATATTTTTAAGTAATTTGAATAAGAACCTTGGTATATGACCAGGAACCTGCGTAAACACTGTATTAATCCGATTAACAGTCTAACAGCCGTACCCAGAGTCATTTAATGATTCATTAAGGATTACTAAGTAAAGGATTTTGTATGTAAATTCAATTTTGGAACTGACTTAATGGTTGATTAAATCTCTCTGAGTGCGGCCGTAAATGCTTTGAACTAGTTCTCAAATTAAAATCTTTTTTGTATTACGTTTGTATGGGAAATTCCCGCGGTCACCGGTCTCCGGGAGCCTTATCGTCCGCTAGGTACCTAAGGCTCCTCCTTGGTTGAGGTATAGGGACAGAATGATTGCCAAAGGGAGCTGGCCAGGGTTATGACGATCATGACAGCCTCCGGTCTGACTAAATCTACTTTGGCACACACTCACTGGTTAAATTTGAGCATGACATTACAGACTTTTGACTCAGACAACAATCAGACGAGGAGGCGACTTGCTCCAAAAAAAGCCTGCATTACATACGTATGGTATGGAACGAGGACAGAAAGCAAGTCCAGCCTTAATAACGTCGGATCAACGATGAAGTTCTATGTAAAGTCTAAGATATGATAAAATTGACGCTAGATTATTGTTAGCTTTCGGGTCTTTAGATGAGTTTGGCATGTGTACTGTGTAGGTTATCAACTTATCACGTACAGTACTAGGCCATTGTTTTGGCACGTTGGGTCTCGTCGCGCTCTCTCGCTCTCTCCCGCCAAGGGAAATGCCGAGTATGATACTCGCGGCACCCGGGGTCCCGCTCCGACGTGCCAAAACAATGGCCTAGTACTGTAACATGTATGTGTAGCTACCAATACCTAGGTATTGTACAAAGTCGCCACGCAGCAGTCTAGGTATCTTTAACGGACATAACTGAATTGAAGGTTGAATAAAGTACCATATGGTATGCTGATGTGATATATTCGGTGGAATCACGGTGGAATGCTCAAGGTGCCAAAACTAACAGTCGTTTATAATTAATTCAGTTATTTGAGAATGAATGAATCCTCTGGTATTTTCTAATTATTGCTACGTTTCGCAGGTGATGAGCGGCAAGGTGACAGGCAACAAGATGTCGACCAGCCAGCAGGGCGCAGTGCAGGCGCAGTGCGTGCAAGTGTCGCAGCCGGTGCAGGGCGCGCTGCAGCCGCAGGCGCAGATCATCAGCCCGCTGCAGGTAACACTACGACATGTCCGCCCGCGAGCAGGGCGCAGTGCAGGCGCAGTGCGTGCAAGTGCCGCAGCCGGTGCAGGGCGCGCAGGTTGCAGAGCATCGTCAACTGGATCCTGATAGTTCACTTAGTGATTTTCCTTTATAGTTGAGACATCGTATTTATATTATCTTTGGTTGAGACTTTATTTACTTAAATTGTCGCCTAAAGTCAGCAATAAGTCGATACATTTAGATTCTGTTGAATAAGGCAACATGATCTCGCAACCATTGAATATTCTGATATGTCTGTCTGATCTTGAAATGTTTATAGAGTTCTAGAGTTTGCTTAGACAACTATAAACTATCAACATTTATAGATAAAGTAAGCGAATCTAGTTTAATCATGCATAGTTGTCTAAGTAAGTTTTTATTACCGTACCGACTTTGTCAAACGCATTTTTTCCCCCACCTTCTCGCTCGTACATCATTGTTCGCTATTGTTAGTTTTGCCCGCGTGTATCTTACGAGAGCGAACCGATTAACAAAAAGGCCTGACGATGGCGGTATTGTACATATATTGTGCCATATGTTAAAGATGCCATCACACGGAAATGAAATAATTAATAAATGTTTGTAAAATGACGCCATGAGACGCTTACTCGGTAAAAATGTCCCCATATTGTCGTCGCATTTCTAACTTCTCACGTTAGACGGTTGCGCGTGGCGGCCGGTGACAGACGCTCATTGTGTTCTGCAGACTACAGTATGTTTTTTTTTAATATGGCAATAGCGGTCATTGCCCCGCGAGCGAAAATGAATGTGATTTGACGTTTGCGGCAAACGTCAAATCGCAAACATTTTCCTAAGCGGGTCAATGTCCGCTATTGCCATGTTAAAAAAATCTCACTATACGGATTTTAAAATACTGCAAAACGCAATGAACGCTAACGTTAGTAAGGTACGCCTTTAGTGTTTGCAGAATCCGCTGCAAGTACGTTCATTTTATCTAAGAATTTCTTTGTTGTCTGTTTACCAACCCTAAAGAATGTTACTTAGTTGCCTTTGAAGTATTGAAGTAGTATAGCTTATCCTCGAAGCTGTAAGCCTCAGATAAAAGTTAGTATTGTGTGTGAGCCTAAAATTCCGCATTGTTTCTTAGTTATTTTTTCCTAAAGATCCTTTTTTTGTCAGGGCGGGGGGCAAACGATGCAGTTTGCCCCTTGGCAGATATCCGGTGCGCTACCCCAGGTGTGGACGGGTGGTCTGCAGGCGGGGACGATGCCAGGGGGCGGACTCTTGGCCCCCAACCCCATCTTCATCAGAGGCGGGCAGCCAGACGCGCAACCGTCCATGTTCATACAGCATTCGCCGCAAAACAACGTGCAACATAGTAAGTGGAATCTTCTATAATTGTTAGATTGTGTACTTGTGCGTCCGTTCTGGCCCTGGCAGAATACCAGCGTCACAGATTCGTCTGTGACATTGCTGAGTCAGGGCCATTTCATTGCCGTGCGTGGTACAGTCACATAACCACACAGCTGTAGGTACCTACTGTTAATTGCATAGTGCGTGCTATTAAGTGATGTCTATTTAAATTGATTTTTGTTGTTATTAATTTATGTGTGTGTACCATGTCCTTTGAATAAATGATTTATCTATCTATCTAATTTACTCTATCTTTACTATACTATATCTCATACACCTCTCGAAAACGCAGCAGTGACTTATACTTTTGTTTTTGTCTCTGTATATTTAAATCTTGAATGTTTAAATCGACAATATGTTCGCTTGCGTACATGGATAGACACGATATTTTTAGCAATGGGAAACCTGGATTTGCAATGCAAATACTTTGCGGATGGTAAAGGCGAAATGACATAATATTTGAATGATGAAATTCTCAATTTTTGTCATGAGTATGAAGACAGAGAATCTATACCAGATACGATCTGAAAGCGGATTTATTAATGGCTTGCGACAACGAAACATCCACACAAAAGTGGTTCTTCATCTTGTCACACACTCTGGAGATGGATTTGAATAAACTAACATAATGTATTGTTATATTGCTCATAATGGCTTTGGCTATTCTCTCGTTTGCTCTCGAAAGTCTTCTAGTGCCTGACGTTCGTCACTTCGCGATTTTATAAAAAATATTCAATAAAATTCCTCATCTCGTACTCGTATCGAGGAAGTTTAATTGTATGTTAGTATTAATATTGCGTAATGTATTGCGAATGTTGTGTACTTTGCTAGTGTACCTACTTATTGTGTATGCTGTGTGTATAATTTGGGTGGCAATATATTTGATGTATTGGTAATATTGTTACTACCAAAACGTTAGACAATTTTGCTTAAAGCGTCGCATATCTAATATTGTCTGATCAGCGATTGTATTTTGTATCTAGTCATGTACGGTCGCCTGCGCCTAAAAGTATACAAGCAGTATATGCGGGATTCACTTTATAATATGACCGCCCGTATACTTTTAGACGCAGGTGACCGTACATGTTTTATTTAAACCATTTCACGAAGAACGAGTTTAGTTCAGAAAACACAATTCGAGCTAACCGGTTTGATTGTGTGCGCCCGTGTCCATGCATTGATCATGTTAAAACGCATTGTGTTTTCTGAACTAACCTCGTTGATATCTGGAATAATCTTGATATGCACCTATCGCTGTATTATCCTCAATGTCTCTTCTCCGCTAGCGGACTGACAACTCTACTCTGCATTCAAAGTGGCTGGTTTTGAATACTTATGGCCGGTTTCAAGAAGTCTCGATGAGGTCTATATTATTATGACAGATTCATCTGCAATTTTACATTCCAATAATTTATCTGTTCAATAGGACTTATTAGAACTTCTTGAAACAGACGCGTTATGTTTTTACAGTAACTGCACGATACACTAAAGAAGCTATGCATCTATCTCCATTTACTTTTCTCTTTCTAAGTGAATATTATAGTGTGCTCTTACCTTCGGAACTTTAACCCTTAATTAGGCAAGAGCATGCAGAATTTTTCAATGGTTGTCGCATTTATTACCAAGCTGATAGGTTGAAACCAAATCTTATTCGGTTCACCAGAATCCCCTAGCCTGATCCCCAGGGGATCGTGGTGGTGAAATCAGAATGCCCTGGACTAGAATTCATGCTGGTGGGAGGTATGGTCTTAAAAGCGCTTGTATTTCGTCCATTGTTACGACCAGCAATAGAATTCAATTTACTCATAAGCCGGCTGAAAATCTCTTGTTATGTATAGTATAGTATAATCCTTCAGTCAAAAGCGCATATCTTTCGCCCCTGTGACGACTAGCGACATTATTCAAAATAAACATGTCATTCATTACCTTATTAACTTATTTTGTTCTTTGTATTAATTTATGTGTTGTGCTGTTGATATCTCAAATAAAGAAAATAAACAGGCCAAAAGTGGGCCCATTGTGCCTGTGCCACCCCACATGGGAAAAGGCGTGACGCTGTGTTATGTTATGTTAATAAAATAAATACCACCGTCTTGCCGCAGACGTGTCAGTGTCTTGCGCGGCGCCCACGCAGACGGGGGCGAAGCCGCGCGCGTCGTCGGAGGCGCTGGGCAAGGCTCCGCGGCCGCTGTCCAACATCCTGCCGTCGGGCGGCATCCGGCCCGCCGCCTCCGTCTCCACGCAGACCAGTGCCAACCAGTCGCAGACACAGGCGAGTACTATAGTATATTAGACTCTACATGTAGCTCGAGTGGTGTACATTGAATCCTTCGCTCGCTCGGGATTCTACATAGGAAGAATCCTTCGCTCGCTCTGGATTCAAAAAACACTCGCTCTAAAAATAGTTCTTTACTTCATTGGTACACAATCTACTATTAAACCAAGACTTTGGCGTGTCATCAAAGGCCAGCTCCAGGTTAAAATCTATAACGTTCACAATCCCCTGAATGTTACCTCCAATCGCAGTACAAGATCCATCAATAATCGTCGTTCCCCGCAGGCGAAACACCGCGGTAAGATCGGCGTGCGGTCGCCCGCGCCGGCGGCTAAGCAGGACGCCGCGAATCAGACCAACAAGGTGCAGCATCAGATACAACAGCCGAAGCAGCAGTGAGTATGGCGAGAACTTCGGGAAATAATATTGGTTCCGAAAAATAAACTAAAGACTGAAATACAGACTTTCCGAAAAGTCGCTCGTTTAAGGATTATGCCTGCGGACCACCACGATGACTGCTAGTCCAATGTCATCCCGTCAGCAAAGCTTTTTGAACACCTACTATTACCTGTATTGTATACACTTGCCTTCGGCGTACCTTAGAATTTCGGTGCTGTCGTTCTTTGTTTGCGTTGTGTAACCGAGTAAGTGAGAACACATCATCGTGCAAGAAAGTAATAAGCTATCATAGTCAGTTTCAATAACAATAAATGTCATCTCTCTTTCTCCCCCTCTCCCCCTTTCTCTATCTCTCATCACATCAATCCCTCCGCAGGCTGCTGCTAATGAACTCGGGTCAGATGAGCCAGCTAGCCAGCGCGCAGGATAAGGCGCAAATGGCCAAGAACATTCAACAACAGCAGCAACAGCAGCAGCAGCAACAGCAACAAGTGATGCTGCAGCAGCAGGCGTTGCAGCAGCAGCAGCAGCAGCAGTTGTTGCAGCAGCAGACGCAGCAGCAGCAAATGGTGCAGCACTATCAGCAAGGTATGCCCACGGTTCTGTTCTAGACAGTTCACATATAGGCCTCGTCTAGAGTGAATGCGCGGTGACGAGGCCAGAGTGAGGGGCTTGCGTGGTGGCTAAGGTCACAGTATAAGAACAGTAGATAATCATCGAGCAAAGGTACATCGCACGGCTGCACACATGCGCGTGTGTTCGGTATGCACGCAAACATAGCCTTCGGGAATGATGGAGACTGCATCAATCGTGGCCGCGCCGTTGCCGTGTTCGCTCGCTCTCACTCGTTGCCGCCACCAGCATGTCATCGTCGTCGTCTTTTCGGAAACGTGTGTACTGTTGTGTATATGGATTCCTTAATAACACTGGGACAAATCCGGAGCTATTTTACTAACTTACCAACCTAGTGCAGTTTAGCAACTATTATACTTAAAAGGAAATATTTTAGGTACAGTATAGTGGTAAGTATTAAAATATTCGATGAAGTGGGAAACTAGAAACACATACCTAACGATCTGTAATATTATTACTTTGTGTAAAGAATATTGTCTATTAAACTGTAATAGAAATACTTTGCATAGGTACCTACTTAAAAGCAAAATTAGTATTTTAGTTAGGTATGCCAAGCCACAAACGTGACACAGCCCTGCGCATCGAGCGAAAGTAGGTAAAGAACGCCCCTAAACGGCCTCTGATTTACTACTGTTCTATATGTATACTGTGCTAAGGTGGAAGCGAAGTATCGAACATATGGAACCGCCGCTTGCGTCCATGCTGAAAAGTGACAAGGCGCGTGTGGCAAAAGTGCGGCCCCTCCCCGCCGCCGCGCCCGCCTTAGGACCAAGTCACTGCGCACTCACTTTAGACGAGGCCATATAGCTCGAGCGATACACAGCATAGAATCGCAATATGCGGCGTTTCGTGAGACAAAGGATTTCCTTTGGCAGGATTGATCTGTAGGTCCAAAGGATGGATTTAATAATTGTATCCACATGGATTTGTGATCCACGGGCAAGGGGGAGGGGTAAAGTTTGTATGGACAAATATATATACTTGACCTATGAAGCTGTAATTTGGCAGGTATTTTAAAAATCCAGGACGTAGTTTCAGTATTTTTAAAGTTCTGCCTCCACGAAGGGAAAAAGGGGGCCGAAGTTTGTATAAAATAAAAAAAAAACCTTTACCTGTGAATGAAGCTGTAATTTTGCAGGTTCCCCTCTTTCGCCTTTATCCAGGTGGGTCCACTTCTTAAATCCATCCTTTGGACCTACAGATCAATCCTGCCAAAGGAAATATTTTGTTTCCGGACGGAACGACGTATAATTAGACGTCGAACGGCAGCTAAAGGTCTGCACAACTTTTCGTTTTTGTTTCCTCTTCAATGGGCTATCCCCCAGACACCCAAAAAGGACAATGCGTCACGCCTTTTCCAATCAGAGACACAGTTGTGCCCAGTTTTAGCCAGTTCCGAATACCACAACGAAAGTCGTGGCCTTCCTAAACTTGCAAGTGTTCGTCTCGTGCGTGTGGACTTGTATCAGCTTAAAAAGAAAACAACATGCCCATAGACTCACGTGTAATTTAACGTTTCGGGTGTGTTTTAAAGTCTGATCAATCACAGACGGGGTGTACTCTAAAAGGTGTATTGTTTTCTTCCTAAAAGTAACATTTACCAACCGCCTCTGGTAAAACCTAGCATGTACTTACCAGCTTATATACCAATGCATGTCGGTAAATCTTCAGATTTATTGATAAAACCACAGGGTGCTCATCCCTTACAAATTAGAATTAGCAACCCTTCGTAAAAAAGAGATGGCGTGAGGAGTAAGATTGGTACTTTAAACGCCATGGTTTCAGATAACATACTTCTAGGTGGCGCTAATCTTAGAATAATATAGAGCTATCTCGTGGTATTTGCATTTTTTCGATGGTGCTGCACCAAGCGATAATGGCCTCAAACTAAAGAAGCTTCCGTAGCATCTCAGTTTACGCCGGTGTCATATTTTGTTCTAGGTGGTCTATCTGTATTAGTATAATATTATAGTATTTGTGGTTAAACCTAAGATTTACCGTAGTTCGGGTTTTTACAGTATCATAGTCATAAAAAGAGGGGTTGTTAGAGACTGATTTGGTCAGAGCAACTTATTGTGTGTTTGCATGCCTATTTACCATTGTGTCGTGTGTCGGCAGCCGGCATGATCAACATGCAGCAGGCCGGCCTGCAGGGCTCCGTGGCGCACGCGATGCCGGTGCCGCAGACCATCTCCATGCTGCAGCAGCTACACCCGGTAAGCACGCTCAATGCCCTACCACACACCACCTATACTTTACTGTATCCATGCTTTCAAGCAACTTGACAGCTAACCTAAAACTTCGTGAAATACACTTTAAACCAAAACAATCGGAATGAATCGAAATTGTTTATTCAGTTGAACTAACAGAAGAGGTTGTCATCGCCATCACTCTGCTATCCTTAGGGATATAATTAATTAATTTTGAACTACATTGTCTATTATTATGTCTCTTTGCAAATCTTGTAAAATTATTCCCGATTCACAAATTTTTAAAGAGTGTACGATTCTATTGATTAATTGATTTTTATGAGCAATATCCCCTCTCTAACAAGCTAAGATTGACATCTGTCAAGTTGCCTGTTATATTAGATACACTGCCCTCGTTCAGAGTGAGGGCTAAGCGAAGTATAGAACATACGGAACCGCCGCTTGCGTCCATGCTGAAGTGACAAGGCGGGTGTGGCTATAGTGCGGCCGCTGCACCCGCCTTAGGACCAAGTCACCGTGCATTCAGTCTGGACGAGGCCAGAGGCCCGGCTATTATACACGCAGCGACTTGCGTTCGCAAACGGTTTGTGCTGGCTGCTCAAACTGCCACCTTTATGAGTTGTGACGTTGACGACAGCGACCAAACGCTAAATAAATAAACGGTTTGTGCAAAAATTGGCGCAGAAACTATGGCGTACACATACTGTGGTGGTGCCATTTGTGCAGTATACAGTTATGCCGGCTTGCTTGCTTGCGCAAATTGGAATTTGCGCAAGTGTGATTGAGCGTGTTCAGCAGCTCTGTCGAATTCGACGTTCAATGGAGAAGGCCGCCATTGTAAGCTCAGATTGAGAGAAGCTAGAGCAGAAGGCCCAAGATCAGAACGAATGGATATCTGTAATGAGAGCCCTAATACCTGAGGGGTGACAGGATGAAGGTGATGACTTGGTAATAATTAAGTTCAAACCCAAAACCAGGACTAAGCTTAAGGGTCTCTGAACCTGAAGAAAGTCAAAGAATAGCCAAAATGGATGTAACAATCTCTCAACTGTACTTATTTCCCCAGTTGGGCGGCATGGCACAGCCGGGCGCGCTGGTCGGTCAGATCACGAGCAGCCAGCAGCAGCAGGCGTCGCTCACGCAGGTGCAGGCGATGCAGCAGCAGTCGCAGGTATGTCGTGACACCTGCCAAAAGTAATGACACCTGTCAAAAGTATTGACAACTGTGAACAGTGCCACAAACAGACGGCGGCGCTAGCGTCAGACCTTTCCTGTTGGCGACCTTAGTATCCCTATATAGTCTGTGACCTTGTAGTCTATTCGTGATAAGAATGCAGTAAAGTCATCACTATCCGGCGGCCTAGCCACGCCCCGTAGCCAATCAAATCGCTTCCAATTATCAAGCCAAGTTCACAGTGACCAGTTGAGGGCAAACTTTCGAACGCGAAGGATGTGTCCTGTCCTGTGAGTGTGAGTTAACAGATTTAAATTTAAATTTCACTGCATTCTTATCACGAATAGACTGTAGTCTAGTTTTGGCCACCAGGTCAATTAAGTTTGTGGCAAATTAGTGATATTGGGTAATTTCAACAAATAGTGCCCCTAAGCCACCGTTCGTAATTTCAGACTCTAGTCCAAGGCGGGTTGGTGCAGACGTCCGTCGGAATGGCGCTCCCTCAGCAGGCCATGGGTCACGTGCCGATGCAAACGGTATGGTACCTAGCTACCTCCTTGGATAATCTGATCATTCGTGAATAATCTGATTATTAGTTTAAAAATTAAGTGACTAATAAATAACATTTTGGATTACTTGATAAACTAACCCATAAGCATGCAGCTTGCACCAAATATCCAGAATATTTCTAATGTTGCCGCGTTTCGATATGCAATGACATGCAGATATCAACAATCAAAGGTCAACAAACCCTGAACAGCACCGCTCCAACTTCAGTTCAGTAGTTTTTTTTGGTGCGTGCTGTATTTTCGTCTTTACTTTTGAACGAATGTCCTTTGGAGAAAACGAATAAGACAAAATATTATGTACTTAGTTGTTTCCCAATTTTTTACGACGTTTCGATATTACAAAAGGATATTGATTTCATCGCGGCAATCGAATTTATCGCGGCAATTTAACAGTCGGATTGATCGCCGCTCGTATTTAAGATATTGGATGATATCTAATTCAATATCCTATATGTGTCAATTCATTGTCATATAGCTGAATCCTACGGTGCTATAATAGAATAGATTAAGTAAAATCACTCCTTTGTTGATTGGGTTTGAAACTTGCGAATGTTCTGAATGTGTAAAGCATATGTGTAAAGCATAATTGGTACAGTAAATAAAATCGGTTAAGTGCGGGTCGGTATCGCACACGAAGGGTACCGTACCATCGTACAACAAATCAAAAGCACTCAAAACAATAAAAAAATAAACAAAAAGAAAATTTAAAAAGTTTATGCCTTCACGAGATTTGAACCGACGACCTCCGGATTGAGAGTCTACCTCATACCGCACCGGCTAACCACAACCATGTGGGTTGACGCGAAATATGCTATCATATTTAAATGTGTAGTATGTGTCTATGACATGGTTGCTATGTCAATAAATAAACAGTTTCAGTCAAGATCTCCATTTTGAAATGCGTAAGTGTATCTAAACACGTCTCTTGTATCGGGGCCCCCTTTAATTTGCAATATCTCTCGTATTTCAGTATTTGTGGTTGGTGCGGCAACAGATATACACATTCTGTGAAAATTTCAGCTTTCTAGCTATTACGGTTCGTGCAGACGGACCCGGTGACAGACAGGACGGACGGACGGACAGCGAAGTCTCAGTAATAGGGTCCCGTTTGGCACCCTTCGGGTACGGTACCCTAAATATGGAACTAGTTTAGCTGGCTACATGCTAAATTACTATCAAGGTAGTTCCATTAGCTCATTCTCATTCCGTTCCTTACTGTACCCCTAACTGACAGCTTCTATAAACTATGAATGGAGGAATCTGCGACTTTCGTCGCATCAACGCAAATGGATGGTATTTGCCTACCCGTTATGGAAGAAAGAGGTGTATGTTTGTAATTAGTGGTGTAACGAATATTCGCCTTCGCGAATATTCAACCATTTTTAAACGTTAACATTCACAAAAATTGTACCATGATTTGTAGCAAATACGTAAGCTTTTAAAAAACAATACATAGCATTTGCAATGTCTAACTAAAGCAAGCATTCGTTACATGACTAGTGTTTATAGATCAGTTATCAAAAGCTGGCGCGTTCAACCTTGTTCTACACATTGAAACGTTGCGCTTGTGTAGTGTCTGTGAATAAGCACTCGGCGTGACGTTGCACTGCATGGGCATCAAGAAAAGTATGTCTGTCTCTCCCGCGCGTACAAACTTATAAGTATGAAGGAGACAGTTATGAAATGTAGTGAACGTGCCAGATATAATAATAATAACTGAGCTATACGTATAAGCGGTGTATGTTTGTTGTGACCACGCCAGAGCCTCCCCGCGCCCTTCGACCCTGCTGGGCTGCAGCAGCCGATGTTGATGCCCGCGGTCATCCAAGATGTTCAGCCGGAGGTAGAGGACCCATTATTGATCTATGGCCGGTTTTTCGATCCTCAGATAACGTCCATATTCGTGCCCGGTTTACGAAACGATACTGTCTTTGAATGACAACTGGTCAAACACTTGTTAAACTAATATCAGCCAATCACGTGCCGCTATTTTGAATTAATAATTGATTTATCGCCTGTTACATTTGACAACTTTCAGAAACTGGGGGGTATTCTGCTAGCACATTCTACGCAATTAAGGGTACACATTGGATCACCAGCTTCTGCCATTATGTGCCTAAAAAGATACTCCAAACGCCAGCTAATGGATACCACAAGTTGAGCGTCGCCATCATCATCTGCTAGCCAGAATTCGGCCCCTGTTTATCTGAGTGTCATTTTTCGTATATAAAGTTTATCTGGGGATAGAAAAATCGCTGCTTAGAGTACTGGCACCAGATGTTCTTTATGTTATTGATTTATTCTCCACTGCGGCTGATGGCAAGCAGCCTACTGTTCGTCGTCTTACACAGGAATGTCCGGTGACTCACCCCCTATCGAGTACTTGGAGAACGGCCTGATAACACAAAGTCACAAAGAATATTGAAACGTATTACAGTAACTGACAAAAATTGACGATCAACCAGGTGACAGTATATGCATATTGTCACACACTGTGTAAGCAGGCTTATCTCCTGGTACTAGCGGAGTGACGGGACACCTGTATACTTGACACATCGCTCACTGTACGCTCGCTGTAAGCGTGCCGAGTAAGGGCGCGTTCCCACACGACGATAACGACAGATAGTTTCGTTTATTTCATCGTGGACTGCACCATATATAAATGGAGGGTTACCCACAGGACGATACGATTTATTATCGTCCGCGCTTTTAACGGCTATTACGACGTTCGTCCAACAATTAATTAATCGTGTCGTCATAGTGGAAACGCGCTGTAAATCAGTCAGCCGGCGATACAGTCTTTTGCTTAGCGCTGCCACTATTTAAGGCGAGTCAGCACTGTTCTCTAAATAACTTTGACCCTATAAACGCGGCACCTACTCTCAAAAGCTCAAAGCAAAGGCTTTGGGGTATTTTTTAATTGTGTTATACGGCCCTGGAGTCTAGATTTAATTAAAATACCTGCATACAAGAGATGGGCATCACAACAGCGGGAACTAAGGAGGACATACCTGTTCCGTTATTCCGGGAATAGTGGTAACTGAAACTTTCGTGCTAAGCATAGGAGGTACCTTGGCCTTATTTATAACCCCTTGATAATATTTTTACAGTAGGTATATATCTTTTTATCTCAGATCTGTTATGCCCTCTTTACTTGCATGTTTTCGGATATGTCACTACTCGTATAGTAGGTCTATTGTAACCAGTCATATTTGACTCATGTGTACACTTGTTTAATTATACGAGCTGCTATTTTGAATTAATCATCGATAAGCTAACCGTAACCTCTGAACAGCGCCTAGAAAACCGGCCGTCTGGACTAACAGATGTCGAATGTGACCTGTTACAATTGCCCTTTATTAGATTGAACCTGAGTTTGATGAAACTATTTTGAAAAAGTTGTCACTTAACTAATTTAATCGCGAGAATCTCATAAGACAGTCATTTGTTTCAGTTGCTAAGCATTTGCTTAAATTAAACATTTTCGTGAAACTCAGGGTTAGAATTGTACTGCTATTTTTAATATTATATACGTTTTAGGCTGGATTTCACCAACAAAAAATTATACGAGAATAACTATCCCGGGGGTAGCTTGTATGACAAATGACAGTTCAAAATGAGGTGATCTGATCTAGGTGTCACTGGTGTCTATGAAAAAGTAAAAGTAGAGTAAAAGTTACTCTTTCGTTGGTAAAATCCAAGCACAAATCAAGTTGCCAAGTGTAAATCTGTAGCTATACCGTGGCCGCTAGCGGGACTGACAGGGACATATAACACATGTGTCAGGATCGCATTCTCTCAGCGGCCACGTTATAATCTTTATGACTTTCTAGGTTGTGAGGTTACTTTCATAAGATATTTTAGTTATAAGTTTAATTTTTGTTAATTCAAATGTTTCAATGCTCTACTTATTCTACTAGTTGTCGAAACGCCGTGTGCGATATCTCCTGGTTAGTTACTTAATTTTTACGCTTTTCTCGTTCCACGTTCGTCACGAATGATATGTCTATTTTAAGTTAAGCTTTGTTTCCATTACAACTATCTTCATTTGTAGTTTGCATCATAGATTGTGTAATTTCTTCTATAGTGGGATTTTTCTAACATGGCAAATGAGGTCGTTGCTCAGCCAGCGAAAATGTAAGCGATTTGACGTTTCCGCCACTGCCTCCGAGGCGTAGGTGGCGGCAAACGTCAAATCTCATACATTTTCTAAGCGGGTCAATGTCCGCTATTGCCATGTTAAAAAAATCTATACTCCACCAAGCCAGCTAGACGCCATAATCTTCTTCTTTCTTAGCATGATCATGTCTACTCCTGGCTGCCTACTATCAACTGTAAAGCAGGACCTAAACAGTACTGCCCAGCTTTTTCGTATACTTTTTAGTTTAATAATTGAAAGAAAAAGTAAAACTAAAAAAAACTACTTCCACAAACCCTATTTGATTAGAACCCAATGTTAAGTGCTTTTTGAGTATAATACATCAATTTAATTTAATTTTAATTTCGTCAAATCCCATCTTAGTGCTACCCTACGATACATAAGGAACCCCTGTACAAAGTTTTAGGCTATGCGTTGCCTGTCAGCCACGCATTGTATTTATACCTAGTATTGAGCAGTTGTGGTAGCCATGTGTAGTCTTCATCATCAGTTCTGCATTATAATATTATGTTTAACATGAGTAAATGCACGAGTTATTATGAAAAACATAAAAATCACTATAAGGTCTGCCTATAATATTTGAAGAGTTCCCTCGATTTCTCAGGATCCCATCATCAGATCCTGACTTGGTGCCATTGGGACCAATGGGAAGGTAAACCCAAAAAAATAATTTTCCAAATCGGTCCTTCCGTCTAGGCGTACAGTATATATAAAAATAAAATTAAAAAAAAACCCGATGTATTGTAAACCTCCTCCTTTTGTGAACTCGTTTAAAAAAGCAGGCCAGTACTGTTTAGGTCTTGCTTTAAGAGTTGACAGAATGCCTCAAGCCTGACAGGCGTATCTTCCGTGCAGCCTGGTGGAGTAGTACTTGGTTGCATGCATAGGTGCATGATATCCCACATACATACCTACGGAAATCAGAAAATCATTTTTTTTTATGTATAATTTTATCTTTGTTGTTGAATCTGTATGTAAAGTTTGGTCGATCAGTATCTTTATCGGGTGACCATGAATGTATTTTTGGATTTATTTTAGACAGTGCCAATGGGACGTACAGTTTTGTTTGTTATAAATTCGGGAATTGTGAGTCATCGTCTCATTTTGTATGCATGTTTCATGAAATTATTATAAAAAAACTGCAATGTTTGATTGTATGAAACTCTGGAATTTCTATAATACAAATGGCCATAGATGGGG